>SJYC01027766.1:0-26492 GCA_006408675.1 Madoqua kirkii | reverse complement strand
ATCTGCACCCCTATTCCTGCCCCACATATATAATCATCTGTGCAGTTTTTCTAGATGCCATGTATGTGTTGCTGCTGCTGTTGCTGCTAAGTCACTTCAGTCGTGTCCGACCCTGTGCGACCCCAGAGATGGCAGCCCACCAGGCTCCCCCGTCCCTGGGATTCTCCAGGCAAGAACACTGGAGTGGGTTGTCATTTCCTTCTCCAATGCATGAAAGTGAAAAGTGAAAGAAGTCGCTCAGTTGTGTCCAACTCTTAGTGACCCCATGGACTGCAGCCTACCAGGATCTTCCATCCATGGGATTTTCCAGGCAAGAGTATTGGAATAGGGTACCATTGCCTTGTGTTAGTATATAATATTTGATTTTTCCCTTTCTGACTTAGTTCACTCTGTATAACATCCTCTAGGTCCATCCACATCATTGCCAGTGACCTAATTTCATTCCTTTTCATGGCTGAGTAATATTCCACTACATTTATATGCATACATACATATATATATATACCACGTCCTCTTTGCTCTTTCATCTGTTGATGTACATTTAGGTTGCTTTTCAATGTCATGGCTTTTGTAAAAAGTGCTGCAATAAACAGTGAGGTACATAGGTCCTTTTTAAGATAGTTATCTTTGGTTATTACTGAACTTCCTGGTGGCTCAGATGGTAAAGCGTCTGCCTACAAAGCGGGAGACCTGGGCTCCATCCTTGGGTCAGGAAGAGCCCCTGGAGATGGAAATGGCAATTCACTCCAGTGTTCTTGCCTGGAAAATCCCATGGACACAGGAGCCTGGTGGGCTTCAGCCCATGGGGTCGCAAAGAGTCAGACACGACTGAGTAAACTTCACTTTGGGTATTTGGCAAAGGGTCAGGCTGTTTCTACATTAATTTTGATGAATGAGAAGGATAGTCTAGGCAGGTGGGTCATGCCAGTGTATCCATGTGGTACTGAATAGTGTGCAATGGTAACTGCACATGGGAAAGTTCACCGTCATATGAAGAAGCTAAGCTACGTACACATATGAAACTTAAAATGCAGGTGCAGGTGAGATTTCAGGTGTTGGAATGTGCAGATGTGTGATGTTATAGAGAATGTCATGGTGTCAGAGGAACTTGTGAAGCTGTTTGCAGATCACCAGGAGAAGATGGTAGAACATTGATCTGTAGACTCCTTTGTAGCTCTGAGTAGATAATTGAGGACCTTGCTAAGTGGCATAAAAAGCGAGATCACACGTATCCCCTCAATCACAGAAGGCAGGGAACACATGTGCAGTGGCACGTCTGTTTGAGAGTGTAGTCTGACCCTGAAAGGACTTCACTAAAGGAAAGCATGAGACTGTCTCAGTCTGCTCCGGCTGCTTGTACAAAATACCACAGACGAGGTGTCTGGTTTCTAAAACAACAGACATGTATTTATCATAGTCCGGAGCCTGAGAAATTCACAGTCCAGGTGCAGCTGACTCAGTTCCTGGTGAGGGCTCTGCTCCTGACTTGCAGACAGCTGCCTTCCATCTGTGTCTTCATATGGCCCTCGCTTGCTGCATGCATGTCTCTTTCTTCACGTCTTATCAGGCCGCTTATTCCCTCACAGGGACCCCACCCTCCTGACCTCAGCTGACCCTGGTTAATTTCCAAAGGCCCCATCTCTAAATAACATCACATTAGGGGGTAGGGTGTCAACATATGCATTTTGGGAGGGCACAAATATCCCATCCATAATAGAAGCCACAGGGCAAAAGCAGCAAGGCTTCAGTGTTGAGGACAGATTAGGAGTGTTTGGTATTGAGTTAGTCCCTCAATAAATAAGAATTACTGGCTGATAATGTGAGTCATTCTTTATGGTATTTTTAATTATTCTTCTGTAACCTTTAAATGTTTTACTTGGATTTAGAAAATATATAGAATGTGACATGTTGAACAATACACTGGATAGACTACTTAGAGACACATTTCTGTATACCAAAGTTCTTCTTATGTGTATTTTTCAAAACTGCATGGATGCTTCTTATCTTGGTTAAACCTCTCAGTTCTCATCATGATAATCCAAGACCACTAGAATTTTGGTAGCAAGCCTCTCAATAGCCACCCTGCCTTTCTTCTGCTTCTGGGCAGCTCGTAATCCCCACCACAGCCTGAGGATTCCCTCAAATTCACTCATTTCTTGCATTGCTTATAACCCCGGCAGTGACAAACAGAAAACCATCCAGTGTCTTCCTGTCTTATCTCACCTCCCTCCCTCTCCCCTTTGTCTGTGAGGCTGTAGTCAGTTTGGCCATCTTTCTGCCTCTCCTGATCATTTTGCTCAGGCAATCCCCCCTTCAATTTCTCTCCTAACAACCCTGTTTGATCTTCTTCACAACATGTATGAGAACCAGAAATCATCTGATCTATTTATCGGTATGCAAGTTTACTTTTATGTCTAATCCCATTAGAATGCAAGCTCCGTGAAGGTTGGTCTGATGTGGTACAAATGGGAACTTGCCAGCATTAATGCGTGCCTGACTTCTAAGTTGCTGTCTTATGTAGGAAAATTTTTTAATATATAATAATTATTACATCACAGATATATGTTGAAAGAGGATGATAAGACAGAAGACAGCTAATCTACTTCTGAATGGAGATCAGAGGTCACTATGATGATTAGTGAGTGACAGCGTCTGCATTTCCACGTGCAGATCTAATGTAATGCGTCTGCCTGACAAGTCTGCTGTTATGTGAATTCCTGGCATCCTCAAGATTGTTTTTTTAAAGGCAGGTGGTCTTCCCTGGTAGCTCAGATGGTAAACAATCCACCTGAAATACAGGAAACCTGGGTTCAATCTGTGGGTCAGGAAGATCGCCTGGAGAAGGAAATGGCAACCCATTCCAGTATTCTTGCCTGGAGAATCCATGGACAGAGGAGCCTAGTGGGCTCCAGTCCAGGGGGTCACAAAAGAACTGGACATGACTAACCGACTAACACTAACTAACTAACTTATCTCATAGTGAATGCAATGCAAAGATGCCAGGAATTTTGCTGCAGGGGGATATGAAACTTACGTTTAGAACAAAAAAATAGAGTTTATGTTCTCAGGGAACAAAAGCCATCATCTCAGAACGGAAACGTTGATTTAGAGGAGAGCTTCCAGGATATTCTTTGATCAAGGCATTATCAAGTATAGCACATAATGGCAAAGTTGGGAATAGATACTATATTATCAGGTGTAGATTTGTTTTAGAGCGAACTCTGGGAGATAGTGTAGAACAGAGGGGCCTGGTGGCCTATAGTCCATGAGATCATAGTCAGACAGGAGTTCAGTCCATGAGACCACGAAGAGTCAGGTAGGCGTTAGCCGACTGAACAGCAGCAACAACAAGACTTACTTCCTTAAGGTAAACTTATATTACATTTTACATTGTGATTAAATTGAAGATACCATCTGTGATTGGGAATATTGTCAAGCAAAAGGAAAATAAAGCATTTTTGTTGTTGTTGCTATTCTTTAGTGGTTAAGTTGTGTCTACCTCTTTTGCAACCCCATGAACTGTAGCCTGCCAGACTCTTCTGTTCATGGGATTTCCCAGGCAAGAGTACTGGAGTGGGTTTAAATTACTGTAAAATTGTTTGCATGTCAGTCTTGGCAAAAGGCCTTGAATATATATGTTGGAAAACTTGATTTATTTTATAAAGAAAAAATATTAATGTGTTGCTGCTGCTGCTGCTGCTAAGTCACTTCAGTCATGTCCGACTCTGTGCAACCCCATAGACGGCAGCCCAACAGGCTCCTCTGTCCCTGGAATTCTCCAGGCAAGAATACTGGAGTGGGTTGCCATTTCCATCTCCAATCATGAAAGTGAAAAGTGAAAGTGAAGTCGATCAGTCGTGTCTGACTCTTAGTGACCCCATGGACTGCAGCCCACCAGGCTCCTCCATCCATGGGATTTTCCAGGCAAGAGTACTGGAGGGGGTTGCCATTGCCTTCTCCAATTAATGTGTTAGGTATATGCATATGCATTTTTTAACAAATGCTGCATAAAATGTCACAAACCATTTTATTTGTCTCAAGGAGTGGTATTTTAGTAATTTCATATTTAAAGCTTTTAAAGATAGATTGTCCTCTTATGCAGTTTAAATATTCCTCTAGTCTTATTTGCACTATTAACTTGCTTATTTTTCCTGAAGAAAAGCTTTCCCAAGCAAATATTGTTTTAAACCTGAGTCCCGCCAAATGCTAACAAACTGTGAATTAGTGGAAATAAAACAAATGTTGTTGTACTAGATAAATAAAATGTTAATTCAAGTTATTTTTCATTGACCCTGAATGGGAAGGAGGTAGATTCAAGGTTATTCATATTGAATACTGTATCAACTATTTTACATTTGTTGTTATTATTATTACTACTCTTATTGGTTCTGGGGTAGAGTTTGTTCTTTATTTTTTTCAAAATTGACCAATAAATCTATTTCCTTGGTAACTGACTACTCTGGACCAGACTGGGGCAATGAAGGTTTAACAACCAAATCAGTTGCTTCTGTCAGCTTGGCCAGGAGTCTTTTTGGCACAGAGGACCAGTTTTGTGGAAGACAAGTTTTCCATGGACCAGAGGATGGGAGATGTTTTGCGATGATTCAAAACATTACATTTATTGTGCTCTTTATTTTTATTATATCAGCTCCACCTTAGATCAACAGGCTTTAGATCCCGAAGGTTGGGGACCCCTACAGTGGAACTTAATGGAGATTCTCCTTCTGAAACATGTCTTCAGGAGTGTTTTGCCCATGAAACACAAAGTTGAATTTGCCCACACATTTTCGTTAAGTGCCCCAAGAAGAAAGTTACTATGAAGCCTATTCATTCAGAGGAATTTTGCTACATGATACAAATAGACAAAGGAGTGCTAATCAGTGCTACAGTCTTGCTTTGAAGGGAATCTTTTTAAAAATTCTAACAACCAGCTACAGTTTAAAATGAGTCTATCAAATTGTCAAAGGTTTTTTTTTAATTGATAAAAATTAATTTTGGCAAGAATATGAGAAAAACACAGCCTCCACTGTATTTAGAGATGAAAATTGGTATAATCTTTCTGATAGGCAGACAGGTAGTATGTTGAAAAAGTAAAATTAATGTATATCCTTTGACGGAAGTAGCCCATATCTGGATATTTCACCTAAGGAATAGTCCTCAGCTGAGGAGAGAGGGTTGTATAAAGATGCTCAGTACAGTTTTGTTTATAAGGAGAAAATCTGAAACAACCAAATGTCTAATAATGGGTAATAATGTGAAATAAAATTTGATATGAAGATACAAAGAGATTGTGCTGCCATTAAAAATTATTTAGTAGATTCAAATTTATTGCCATGGTAAGAGGCTTATAAATGTTATTGAGCTAATTAAAGTAAATTTTATAAAAATGCAGTTAGTTTTATGTAGCATTCTGCATGATGACTGCCCTGGTGGTTCAGTGTAAAGAAGCCTCCTGCCAATGCTGGAGACACGGGTTCAATTCCTGGGTCTGGAAGATCCCCTGGAGAAGGCAAAGACTACCCAATCCAGCATTCTTGCCTGAAGAATCCCACAGACAGAGGAGTCTGGCAGGCTACAGTCAATACGGTCACAAAAGAATCAGACACAGCTGAGGACTGAGCACACACACAGATAAGGATGCTCGATAATTTCCTAAAACTAAAAAGGTGAAGAGTTGCCATGAAAGCAAAGCTAAAGAAAGAAAATACTGGGGAAATATCTTATTCTACTCTATTTTTAAATTTTTCATTTTTAATTGAAGGACAATAGCTTTATAGTGTTGTGTGAGTTTCTTCCATACAAGAGTGTGAATCAGCTGTAAGTATATGTATATCCCCTCCCTCTGAAGCCTCCTCTACCCCTTCCATCTACACATCTAGGTCATCACAGAGCGCTGAACTGAGCGCCCTGTGTTACACAGCGGCTTCCCACTATCTCTCTCTTTTACACATGGTAGTGTGTGTCCGTCAATACTTCTTTTCAATGTGTCCCATCCTCTTCTTCTGCCACTGTGTCTACAAGTGTCTTCTCTGTGTCTATTCCGGTCCTGCAAGTAAGTTCATCAATACTATTTTTTCTAGATTCCATATTTATGTATTAATATATTACTTTGATATTTGTTTTTCTTTCTTATAGTTTAATTCATCTTTTTTTAATTCTTAAAGTAACATGTTTGTAGTAAAAAATTAATACAAACATCAAATGTCTGTAAAGTGAACAAGCTGTGTGTACATGTGTAACACTTGACGGATTCATCCATATACAAACACATTTTTTGTTTCTTTAACTTATATTTTTTTTTTATGTCTCACATTCAGAAGTCCTAACTCCAGCTAATAACAGCTAAATTCATCAGACACATTTCTGAACCAAACACACTGGTCTGAAAATGGGGAAAGAAGTGGACCCCAGAGACAAAATTGGGATATGACCACTAAGAAGAGGCTAAATGGATCCTAGTCAGCAAATGTCGTCTCTAGAGTAAAATACATTTGGGAGGGGGACCCAAGAAGGGAAGGACCTATGCATTTAACCTTGATATGTGGTTATTAAAGCTATGATAAACCTAGACAGTGCATTAAAAAGTAGAGACATCACTTTGCCAACAAAGGTCCATATAGTCAAAACTATGGTTTTTCCAGTAGTAATGTTTGGATGTGAGAGTTGGACCATAATGAAGGCTGAGCATCAAAGAACTGATGCTTTTGAATTGTCATGCTAGAGAAGACTCTTGAGAGTCCCTTGGACAGAAGGATATCAAACCAGTCAATCCTAAAAAACAACTCTGAATATTCATTGGAAGGACAGTTGCTGAAGTTGAAGCTCCAATACTTTGGTCACTTGATGCAGAGCCTACTCATTGGAAAAGACTCTGATGCTGGGAAAGATTGAAGGCAGGAGGAGGAGGTGGTGACAGAGGATGAGATGGTTGGATGGCATCACCAACACAGTGGACATGAGTTTGAGCAAACTCAGGGAGATAGTGAAGGACAGGGAAGCCTGGTGTGCTGTAGTTCATGGGGTTGCAAAGAGTTGTACACAACTTAACAACTGAATAACAACAGCAATGTGATTATTAATGTCAAAAACTAGGTAGTTTCTCTGGACTGAGTATCTTCCCCCATCTTCCCCCCAACGAATTCATTTGTTTAAGCCCTAATCCTCAATGTGATGGCACTTAGAGGTGGGCCTTTGGGAGGGAATTAGGTCATGAGGGTGCTCATAAATGGGATGAGCACCTTCAGAAGGTGAAACAGTAGAAGGAAGTTGTCCCTTTCTCTCTGCCATGTGAGGACACAGCAAGTAGGTTGCTGTTTACAAGCCATCAAGAGGGCCTTCATCAGAACCAAATTGCCCAGCACTTGGTCTTAGAATTTCCAGCCTCCAGAACTTTGAGAAATGAATTTCTGTTGTTCAAGTCACCCAGTCCATAATATTTAGTATAGCAGCCTGACGTGTTTTGGTATATAGGCAGCAGCCAATCTCACTTTTTGAAAAAGTGAAGATATAGTGAAATAGAAAAAGTGTCCCCCATCTCCTGTATTTTCCCTCATATTTTCACATTGTTTGTGGCTATTTGGGTTACAGTGTTTGTTTAGATGGGCTGGCCTAGAATGTAAAGTGAGTGCTCAGGATAATTAACGATCACTACCACTGCAGAAAGACCATCCTGTACCGAAAGAGCTGTGTCTTTTTAATCCATTCTTTCTATTACTGGTTTTAAATAATGTGTCTGACAAGATTCTGCTTTCTTTCTATCAACTGTCAGTGAACAGGTATTGGGCATTATTTGTGGGGCTGTAAATACATTACATGAAAAAATAATGAGTCCTTAAAAAGTCAAGAAAAATGCCTCCAGAGACGTTTACCTCACATGGTGATTTATGTAGGTCTGGGAAGGAAGTTTCAGAAACTTCCAAATGAAAAGTCTGGAACATAAGCTAATGTCTCTTCCAAATCTGCCTTTGCTGTAGCCCCTGGACACATTTCCCTTTCACTTCTAACCTGTAAGTTGGAGAACGTTTTTCATGTTCAACTTAAATTGTTTAGTTAATGGTCTAAGAATAACTCTTGGGAGCCTCCCTCAGCATAACATCCCTCTGACTGTAATTTGATGTATCTCTTGTGTTCTTGCTGAATAAACTGATCCCTGGGATTAATCATTTTCTTTTTACTGGCTAGAAATTGTAGACACTTAATGGATATACCTACATCAGTCAATTTAATGAGTCTCATTGTCTGAAATTTGAAATATGATACTGATCTTGATCATTCTGATGTTGAAATATAGTTGACATTTATCCTTACCACAAGCTTCTAAGTTCTCCAAGTTTATCTCTCCTGCCTGCCTGAGGAAGATAATTTAGCTAAAGCTTTTTTTTTTTTTTTAATTTAGTTCTTTCAGGGTCTGAGAACTTAAGTGCACCTTCTGAGTGATGTACAGAACATTCTTGCATGGTTCACTACAGGGCACATTAACCAAATCACAGTTTCGATTTCTGTAAGAGGGACTGTTCTCTCATCCTGGTAGGAATTGTCCCATTGAGGATCATGCTGGTAAATCTCACCCTGGGATATCACTGTCAGCCTTGCAGTTGGAAAGGAGGCTGAGATGTTGACATGGATGTGGCATCTGTCCGTGGGCAGAGAGCCAGGGTAGAGTCAGCTGGCCTGGCCAGTATGGGCAGGTCCCCTGTGCCTCTCCAGAGGCTGAGCCTAAGGATGGCCTTCCCAGATACAGGAGGACCATCTAGTCACCAAACACAGCCACAGGAAATTAAATGCACTCAAAGCTGAGTCATAATTCGTGGCTTTTGTTCTCTGTTTTGTTTCCAGTTGTTTGAATTTATGAACTTCTTGGCTGAGAATGTATCTTCTGTTACATGGGCCTGGCGTTGTTCACGTTCCAGAATCATATCTTCAATGCTCTTTTCATACTTGGAGCCTTTGTATCCTTTGAAATACTGAACACAAGGAGAAGAAAACAAACCACTTAACTTTAGGGATTATTCTTTTAAATTGTTCATTTTCCACAGATTTACTGCAAAGTTCAAATTCAAAACATGTAAGTAATTTAAGTTAGAGGAGAAAAGCATCCTAAGAAATATTGGGGCCTTTGTTAAATGTCTGTGGTTCAAGATATAAAGTTTGGAAATTGCTGAGGAAAATAAAGGGAAAAAAACTGAAAGAGGAAGACATTTTTTGAATATTCAAAATATGTTTAAAATATGTTATGAATCATTTACATAAAAATTATGTCAATCCACTTTTTTAAGTTTAATCTGCATTAGAATGTATCAGAAAACAGCCAGGCCTTAGAACTTTAGAAATAATTCCACTGAAAGATGGTAAAATCTTTTTTCCAGTGAAGACTTTGTAAAAAGGATAGTCAGAGCAAAAATCAAGTCAAATTACCATGATGGATGTGCTTTCACTATCTTAAGCATTGTGCACATGTAAGTTTAATAAGACAGCTTCTTTCCTGTAAGTAAAAGAACAGGTAAAGGCTAGACCTCACTTTTAATGCAGGCAGCTTTTCTTGCTCTAGGTCTGGGATCTAAGCATTCCCAGAGGAAATGGATGTCTATCGGAAAAGATACTGAGCCACTGTGGATGTTCCCAGGGATAGTCAGCAGCTGTTACCTTTGTTCCTGGTTGGAAAATGGACAGGATGCCCTCTGGGATCACAGGTAGATGATCCTAACAGCCAAGAGAGCCAACCCCTCTCTGGAAGCCCTGGTCCAACTAGGCACCAGCCCTGGCCTCTTGTTCTCTTTTCACTGAGCAGAGAAGTGAATTTTCAAATTCCATCCAAATCTTAGAAGGACGCTCCCTGTTTCCCAAATAACTCCTCCCATTTGAGGACAAACTAGCACAGGCAATCAGGGAAGATTCCAAGATGTCAAAAGGAGAGAGATGACTACCACCAGTATTTTCATAGATTTTTTAACCTGTATAGCTTGGATTTTAGTGAAATGCCTCTTAAAGCAGAAGTTGTTTTATACATTTAGACAGGCAATTCCTCTCGAAATTAAATTCACTAAAAGAAAAAAAAATAAGTGAAGCTTGCTAGATTTAGAGAGTATAAACTGATGGAAAGTAAGATGATAATCGTGAGCCAAAGCACATTTATCCTTTCTCAAGTGCTGCTTGAGAGGATAATGGCACAGCCTCGGAACGGTCTCTGCCTCACATTTTGCAGCAGAAGTGAGCGTAGAGTCAGTTATCAGCCACATAAATGTGATGAGAAAATTTACGGTGATTGAAATGGTATTGGGTTAACAATTTTAAACCCAGTATATGTTCAAAGAAGACAGAGTCCTCTATTATTTCTGGAAAGGAACTGACATTGAAAGATGAATTTTGGAAGTGGTTTAGGCATACATGTATCTACATGTTTATTCCTGTTTTCTGGGGGTCATAATACAGGGAAGCTTAAGGATATAATATTTAAAGCCCAAGGACTATCACACTTATTGCAGCAACATTTTCCTCAATGTTTCCCCTGCGCTTATCCACAGGTAGCAATTTTTGTAGCCAGAGCCTGCAACATATATCCCCTCTCCTTCCTCCTGAATCTAGGCCGGAAACATACAATCCCCTGGAACTTTCAGCACATGATGATGTTTTCAGGTATGTGAATTTTGTGTGTTCATGCAACTCTTCTCTCATATTTTTTCCTTGTACTTGAAAACCATGTACACTATATATTATACTTCGAGACTTCTTGGGGAAGCATAACTTCTCTTTACCCCATTGTACCTACTTTGATGCTGCTATCCATACATTCTGTACAACAATGGCATTTCTTTCCAGAAAGAAAATGAAACTAAACAGAATATATTGGAGAAGGAACTGGCAACCCACTCCAGTGTTCTTGCCTAGAGAATCCCAAGGATGGGGGAGCCTGGTGGGCTGCTGTCCATGAGGTCACACAGAGTCGGACACGACTGAAGCGACTTAGCAGCAGTACAGCAGCAGATGGTTAAAATAGCCACGAGCTTCAATATCTGCCTGAAACTGGCCAGAATCTGGCCTACAATAGCCACTGAACTTTTCCCTGACCTGTGCTTAGTTACTCAGTTGTGTCTGACTCTTTGGGACCACATGGACCACAGCCCGCCAGGCTCCTCTGTCCATGGAGATTCTCCAGGCAAGAATACTGGAGTAGGTTGCCATGCCCACCCCCAGGGAATCTTTCCAACCCAGGGATCGAACCCAGTTCCCCTTCATTGCAGGCAGATTTCTAACTGAGCCACCAAGGAAGCCCTTTCCCGACCTATTTCAGATCAATTTTCAGTTGGAAGAATTTGCATAATTGTTTCATAAAATGCAGACTCACAGATAAATATGTGTAAGTGGTGCCGTTTCTGTCCAATGTTATGGCTCCTTCTCCTTAGAAACCTTGCTGCTTCCCTATGCAAAGCTCCAGGAAGTTTTCATGGTTAATACAGAAGCAAATCACATCCAAGTATGATCAGTTATTAGTTGAGAAAAGCGTTAATAGCAATTCCACCAAATACCAAGAGCATCCTACACACAGGTGGATGAAACCAACAAAGTCTCTACTCTCAAACCATACCTGAAGGCCCCTTTTACCCAAAGAAAACAAACAAAATGAACTTGCTGAGCCTGAACTGCTCTGGGAACTGTGTTTCTTTATGTTCAATTAATTTTCCTACTATCAGCCTTTTCTTATCTGGAGACTTTTCCCCTTACATGCCTTCTATGTACTTGTATACTTACATTACAGTGGAGGCAGTTCACTGGAAGATACATGAGAGTAAAACAAAGCTTCACAATAGAGCAAACAAAATATGGGGTATACAGGAGAATAAGGAAAAAGTGAGAAAAACTATCATTACTGAATATCTGCTGCTGCTAAGTTGATTCAGTCGTGTCCAACTCTGTGCGATCCCATAGACGGCAGCCCACCAGGCTCCCCCGTCCCTGGGATTCTCTAGGCAAGAACCCTGGAGTGGGTTGCCATTTCCTTCTCCAGTGAATGAAAGTAAAAAGTGAAAGTGAAGTCCTCAGTCATGTCCGACTCTTAGCAACGCCATGAACTGCAGCCTACCAGGCTCCTCCGTCCATGGGATTTTCCAGGCAAGAGTACTGGAGTGGGGTGCCATTGCCTTCTGCTTTGCCTCTCATTATAAATCAATCCTAGTGAAGTGAAAGTTAAAGTCGCTGAGTTGTGTCCAACTCTTTGCAACCTCATGGACTATATAGTCTATGGAATTCTCCAGGCCAGAATACTGGAGTAGGTAGCCTGGTAGACTGTAGTCCATGAGGTCACTAAGAGTCGGACACGACTGAGCGACTTCCCTTTCACTTTTCACTTTCGTGCACTGGAGAAGGAAATGGCATCCCACTCCAGTGTTCTTGCCTGGAGAATCCCAGGGACAGGAGAGCCTGGTGGGCTTCCGTCTATGGGGTCGCACAGAGTCGGACATGACTGAAGTGACTTAGCAGCAGCAGCAGCAGCCTTTACCTTCTCCAAGGCATTTTCCCAACCCAGGGATCAAACCCAGGTCTTGTGCATTGCAGGCAGATTCTTTACCAGCTGAACAAGGGAAGCCCAAATTAATCCTATGAAGCGGATATTAATCCATTTTCTAGATGGAAAAAATGAGATTCAGAATCTCAAAAAAGGTTTAAGTAACTTGGCTGAGGATGAAATCATTCCTAAACCAAGGTCTGTGAAACTTCACCGTAAAACCCAACAAATTCACATTTTTAGAAGTAGGAATAAGGGCTTCCCCAGTGGCGTGGTGGTAAAGAATCTACTTGCAATTTAAGGTTCAATCTGTGGGGTCAGGAAGATCTCCTAGAAAAGGAAGTGGCAACTCTCTCCAGTATTCTTGCCTGGAAAATCCCATGGACAGAGGAGCTTGGTAGGCTATGGTCCATGGGGTTACAAAGGGTCAGGCACAACTTAGTGAATGAACAACAACAACTAGGAATAAAAGGCTTGTTTCACCTTCACTTTCCTCCTAGACTGTTCCACACAGTAAAGGGTGGCAGCTCCCAGGTTGACAATGAGTCATTTAATCAAGTGCAGGCAAATGGAGATCCAGAGTTTTAAAATGTCCTCTGTAGGCCTCTGACAGTACTTCCCTACATTTCCAGATATGCTGGTGTGGCATGCCCGAGAGAGAGAGTCATACAGAGTGAAAGTTGTACCAATAGATGATCTTTAATTTAAAGCAGTGATGAACTTTGGTAATAATTAACTCTTATAATGGAACAGCAAAACGCAGATTGGATCACATAAAGAAGTTGGCAGTGGGGTGCATTTTTGTAAAGCATTTCTAAGAGTTGGGAAGCACTGTTCCTTCATTTCCATCAAAATATCAGTAGCTTCACTCTGGAGAATTGTGGTTTATTTTTAAAACTGGGATATTATATTTTAAACAATGCTTTATTTTACAAAGAAGATTTTGAGAAAAGTGCAAGGTTTAAATAGCTGTCTTGGGATGTGAAATGTCTGCCCAAATAACCTCGTGGCTTGCTGGTTTTCTGGATTTGGCATCTTCAGTGTTTGCTGAGCTGTCAAATTGGAGCTGCATTAAAATCTGAGGCCAGCAGTATGGTATGTACAGCCAGGGGATGTGAGGAAGCCCAGAACTTGGTGATACCTTTATGATATTCTAAAGTGGGGACTCAGCGAACTAGGGCCTTGGAACCAAATCTAGCCCGCATGAATTTTGTAAATAAAGTTGGAACATAGCTCTGCCTCTCTTTATATAATACTGCCTTTGCTGCCTTTATGCTATGCATGCTGTGCGAAGTCACTTCAGTCATGTTGGACTCTGCGACCCCATGGGCTGTAGTCCGCTGGACTCCTCTGTCCATGGGATTCTCCAGGGAAGAATACTGGAGTGGGTTGCGCTGCCCTCCTCCAGGGAATCTTCCAACCGACATCTTTTATGTCTCCTGCATTGGCAGGTAGGTCCTTTACCACTAGTACCATCAGGGAAACCCCATCTTTACTCTACAAGGGCAGAATTGTATGTTGCAGTAGAAACTATATGATTTACAAAACCTAAAACGGCTATTACCAGGCCTTGTTCTAAAACACTTTCATCCTCTAGAAGAAAAACTATAACTCCATCACATTAATGGATTTGGCATTAATAGTTTAATTGGAGGAATACCCATCTGCCAGTTCCTATTATTAAGAACATTGACTTTTCCACTAAAAAGCTGTCTTCTTAGCTTTAAATGAGGAAATTGCTATGTTACATGGTTATGTAATTGAATCATAGATGGTCTATGGTAACTCTAAAGTCACGCTGTACCTTTCTAAAACCTTTTGTGGGTACTGTTTTGAGACTAGCAAGATAGGCTAGGCATTATTGGTCTCTTTCTGAACGTTGGAGTATCTTGCTCACAACCTGGCAACTAGTTAAGAGATGAAATTGAGACTTAAACCTGGGCCTCTGGACTTTGAATTTAGATCCTTCTCTGCCTTGAATAGCATGTGAGATGAGTGCAATTGTGCGGTAGTTTGATCATTCTTTGGCATTGCCTTTCTTTGGAATTGGAATGTAAACAGACCTTTTTCAGTCCTGTGGCCACTGCTGAGTTTTCCAAATTTGCTGGCATATTGAATGGAGCACTTTCACAGCATCATGTTTCAGGATTTGAAACAGCTCCACTGGAATTCCATCACCTCCACTAGCTTTGTTCGTAGTGATGCTTTCCAAGGCCCACTTGACTTCACAATTCAGGATGTCTGGCTCTAGATGAGTGATCACATCATCATGATTATCTGGGTCATGAAGATCTTTTCTGTACAGTTCTTCCATGTATTCTTGCCACCTCTTCTTAATATCTTCTGCTTCTGTTAGGTCCATACCATTTCTGTCCTTTATCAAGCCCATCTTTGCATGGTTTTAGAAAAGGCAGAAGAACCAGAGATCAAATTGCCAACATCTGCTGGATCATGGAAAAAGCAAGAGAGTTCCACAAAAACATCTATTTCTGCTTTATTGACTATGCCAAAGCCTTTGACTGTGTGGATCACAATAAACTATATAAATTCTGAAAGAGATGGGAATACCAGACCACCTGACCTGCCTCTTGAGAAATCTGTATGCAGGTCAGGAGGCAACAGTTAGAACTGGACATGGAACAACAGACTGGTTCCAAATAGGAAAAGGAGTCCGTCAAGGCTGTATATTGTCATCCTGCTTATTTAACTTCTATGCAGAGTACATCATGAGAAATGCTGGACTGGAAGAAACACAAGCTGGAATCAAGATTGCCGGGAGAAATATCAATCACCTCAGATATGCAGATGACACCACCTTTATGGCAGAAAGTGAAGAGGAACTCAAAAGCCTCTTGATGAAAGTGAAAGTGGAGAGTGAAACAGTTGGCCTAAAGCTCAACATTCAGAAAACAAAGATCATGGCATCTGGTCAGCTGGACTGGAAGAAACACAAGCTGGAATCAAGATTGCCGGGAGAAATATCAATCACCTCAGATATGCAGATGACACCACCTTTATGGCAGAAAGTGAAGAGGAACTCAAAAGCCTCTTGATGAAAGTGAAAGTGGAGAGTGAAACAGTTGGCCTAAAGCTCAACATTCAGAAAACAAAGATCACGGCATCCAGTCTCATCACTTCATGGGAAATAGATGGGGGAAAAGTGCAAAGTGTCAGACTTTATTTTTCTGGGCTCCAAAATCACTGCAGATGGTGATTGCGGCCATGAAATTAAAAGACACTTACTCCTTGGAAGAAAAGTTGTGACCAATCTAGACAGTATATTCAATAGCAGAGACATTACTTTTCCGACTAAGGTCCATCTATTCAAGACTATGGTTTTTCCAGTGGGCATGTATGGATGTGAGAGTTGGACTGTGAAGAAGGCTGAGCGCCAAAGAATTGATGCTTTTGAACTGTGGTGTTGGAGAAGACTCTTGAGAGTCCCTTGGACTGCAAGGAGATCCAACCAATCCATTCTGAAGGAGATCAACCCTGGGATTTCTTTGGAAGGAATGATGCTGAAGCTGAAACTCTAGTACTTTGGCCACCTCATGCGAAGAGTTGACTCACTGGAAAAGACTCTGATGCTGGGAGGGATTGGGGGCAGGAGGAGAAGGGGACGACAGGATGATATGGCTGGATAGCATCACTGACTTGATGGACTTGAGTCTGAGTGAACTCCGGGAGTTGGTGATGGACAGGGAGGCCTGGCATGCTTCGATTCATGGGGTTACAAAGAGTTGGACATGACTGAGCAACTGAACTGAACTGAACTGAACTGCCTTGACAGGACTTCAGATTTACCCTCAAGGTCACAAGAACAGAAGTTAAATCAAAGCCATGCCCCTCCTAGCCCAGGCAAACTGCAGCATCCAGTTCACAGCAAGCCACATATGTGGGCAACACCCTTCCCCCAGCCACAGGCTATTCTATGTTGTACCCACTGATCCTCATCAGAATGTAGGAAGGATCAAGGGAGTTCACTATGTGGAGGGCAATACTTTTATTCAAAAGAGAATGCTCCAGACTAGGCTTTGATTTTCTGCATAAATCCTGATATTTCATACCTCATATTCCACACCTAACTCAGGACCTATAGTTTTCAATGTATTTGCTGGGAAATAAAGAATTTAAAAGTAAACTTAAGGTAATGTAAGCCAGAGGAGGAGGTGAAAAAGCAGGTCAAATACACACAGTCTAGCCTTTTCTGGGTATGTGGACACCACAGCTGCTGAGATCAGAAAAACAACTGACCCCCTTAAGAAATATTTGCATTATAATGTAGTTTAATGTTCTTAATTATGTCCAGAGGGGGTTTGATCTCCAGTGAGAAGGAAACTTTGAAGCTCACTGGTGGAAGCTAGCTGTCCTTGTCTCACTGAGAAATGAAGATGAAGCCTCTCTTCACACAGCTCTAAACATTTTTCAGGGTCCTTAGAAGAAAGTAAGTGACAATGACCCTCTGTCTAAAATGGGTGAAAGTGAAAGTGAAGTCGCTCAGTTGTGTCGACTGTTTGCGACCATGTGGACTGTAGACCGGCAGACTCCTCCATCCATGGTATTCTCCAGGCAAGAATACTGGAGTGGGTCGCCATTTCTTTCTCCAGGGAATCTTCCCGACCCAGGAAGTGTGAATTTATTTACACAGCCCCTCTGTCATCACCCAGCTACTCACTCCACAGACATTTCCTTACAGGCTCCCTTAGGTAAGTGTTTGGGTAAACGGAGACCAAGATGAGAACTCTCCCCTTAAGGTGGCTTGCAGTTTCAGAGAGAGAACTTGGCTTTGGGCCAAGGTCCACTAAGCCCTTGCAGCACAGATGGTTCAAAGGCCAATCAAATAAGAGCCAGAATTTCTGTCTTAGTCAGTTACACCTACTATGTGACAAAGCCTTTCCTCCATCATCTTTACTCTCTCCTTGTACATGACTTTTTGGCACTGGGCAGGAAGAGAGCTGGTGATGCTTTAGAAGTAGAAATGGATTCACTTTTAAAGTTAAAGAAGCTT
The DNA here is from genome assembly GCA_006408675.1 of Madoqua kirkii. Taxonomy (NCBI): domain Eukaryota; kingdom Metazoa; phylum Chordata; class Mammalia; order Artiodactyla; family Bovidae; genus Madoqua; species Madoqua kirkii. The sequence continues at coordinate 8,985 of SJYC01027766.1, read as the reverse complement.
CAGTTTGAGGCTCCCCAGGTCCCTGTTCCAAGACCTTGGGATGAGCCCTAGCAGTGTATTCTGATGGTATATGAAATCTGTTAAAGATATTTCTGTCTCATTTTTCTTAAAGAGGGTCCCAAATGTATAAGTTTCAGGCCCCATAAACCTGATCAGCTCCTATCTCCATTCTGGAGACACCTGAAGATGAGAGTTTGCAGAAGGATCCCAGGCTCATTATTTACCTCCTGGTCGGGGGGCGGACCTGCACACAGGGCCTGCAGTGAGCACTGAAGTAAGGTGTGGAGCTTCATAGATGGCGTTTCAGCAATGTTTTGGGGGGAACCTTACATTGTTCCTGAATGATGACTCCACCACCCTCTGCCCTCCCCTCAATCCTCCACCTTTGGCTTCTAGAGCCAGTTAAAGTGAGCAAAGCCACTGTCAGGACCCAGGCTGAATTTCTCACCTAGCACAGGCCTTGTGCTAAGTCGCTTCAGTTGTGTCCAACTCTTTGTGAGCCTGTGGGCTGTAGCCCACCAGGCTCCTCTGGCCATGGGATTCTCCGGGCAAGAATACTGGAGTGGTTTGCCATTTCCTCCTCCAGGGCATCTTCCCGACCCAGGGACTGAACTCATGCCTCTCATGTCTCCTGCATTGGCAAGCAGTTTCTTTACCGCTGAGCCACCTGGGAAGCCCAGCCCCTACCCAGTTTATTTTGTATAGACTCAGAGTCCACACACGTGCAGCCTTAGAACCTGAAAATGAGGAACGGTCTCAAGGTCAGGAGGAGTGTGGTCTCTTTGCTTCCTCAGTCTTGAGAAGCTTTTAATAATGCAAATTATGGGTTTTTTTGGTAGCTAGGTTGCAGCTCAGAGTCAGTTGGGGAAATTTTCCCTGAGACATTTTAAGACCTTCTTTAAATTCAAGGCCAGGAGTCTGTTACTGCTCTGTTGTATCGTGTGACACCCAGCACAAAGGGCTTAAGAGGACTGCTCAGCATCCTGCCCCCACCCCCTCCCCGAAACTGTTCCTGTCCTGCTCAGCACAGCCCCAGTTAATGCTTGGAGTGGGCAGCCCCACCCAGCACTCAGTTCACTTGAAATCAAAGAGGCAAACCTCTGTGGTTTAAATTAAAGGAGGAGATGTGCTTTGCACAAATTAGCTTTCCTATTGATATGGTGCACATTACAAGATCAGGCCTCTTGTTTTAATTCAAATCTGTGTGCTGCAATTTTTATTTAATTTAAAACTAAATAAGAGCCAAGAATTGCTAGAAGGCGGGGAAATACCAAGCCCAATTGAGCCCTGGCAGCCTTTCTGAAACCACTGTAACCACCAGGGACTGTAGGCTAGTGGGTTGTGGAGGCTCATGCAGAGTTGCTGTGCCTAACTGGACAGAAGGGAAGCCCAGAGTCATCCAGGCAGGTTGAAGGAGCCCAGCAGTGTGTCAGAAGACATGATTCACCAATTTATCCATTTCTATTGTACTTTGAAGAGACTCTGTAACCCTGAAGTGTCCTACCCCATGAACTCGGAAGGGTTTTAACCTGGAAAATGTGATCGCAGTATATGGATATAACATAAAACCTCATCCATGAGTTTACATAACCATAAAGACAACAGCCCCAAGTGTGGCCCGGCTTTGCTGCTAATGTTGTTTGTTGCTCATTTGCTTGTCCACCAGCACTCATTAGCATCCAAATAGCTGTTGGCACTAAAGAACTAAGGGGAAGGCATGGAAGAAAAACTTTAAATTAAGAAAAAATTCCCATTAGCATTTATCTTCCCCCCTTACTAGTGAAAAGACTGCCATTGCTATTCAAGTTTTGGAAAACACTGTGCTCGGTATAGAACCCCAGTGTTCTATAGAACAGCTTAAGAACTCTGCCCACGTGCTGGTGAGCATTTTTCTCAGTGTCTTTTTGGTGAGCTACTGATCAGGATGTGGTCAGAGCCAGTCTGAGGCTTTGACCCCAAAATGGCCTTCCCTTCTTGACATTCAGTTACATCAAAGAAAAATACCTAAGTGAAGAGTCTAGGTTATTGTTTCAGCAGCGCCTAGCCATCTATGGGATCACACAGAGTTGGACACTGAAGTGACCTAGCAGCAACAGCAGCAGTCTTTATCTTGGAGAAGGAAGTGGCACCCCACTTCAGTATTCTTGCCTGGAGAATCCTGTGGACAGAGGAGCCTGGTAGGCTGCTGTCCATGGGGTCGGACACAGACACACAGACTCGGACACGACTGAAGCAACTTAGTATGCATGCATGCATTGGAGAAGGAAATGGCAACCCACTCCAGTGTTCTTGCCTGGAGAATCCCAGGGACAGGGAAGCTTGGTGGGCTGTCATCTACAGGGTTGAACAGAGTCGGACACAACTGAAGCGACTTAGCAGTTTGTTGGCAAAGTAACGTCTCTGCTTTTCAATATGATATCTAGATTGGTCATAACTTTTCTTCCAAGGAGTAAGCGTCTTTTAATTTCATGGCTGCAGTCACCATCTGCAGTGATTTTGGAGCCCAAAAATATAAAGTCTGACACTGTTTCCACTGTTTCCCCATCTATTTCCCATGAAGTGATGGGACCAGATGCCATGGTCTTCCTTTTCTGAATGTTGAGCTTTAAGCCAACTTTTTCACTCTCCTCTTTCACTTTCATCAAGAGGCTTTTGAGTTCCTCTTCACCTTCTGCCATAAGGGTGGTGTCATCTGCATATCTGAGGTTATTGATATTTCTCCTGGCAATCTTGATTCCAGCTTGTGCTTCTTCCAGTCCAGCATTTCTCATGATGTACTCTGCATAGAAGTTAAATAAGCAGGGTGACAATATACAGCCTTGACGTACTCCTTTTCCTATTTGGAACCAGTCTGTTGTTCCATGTCCAGTTCTAACTGTTGCTTCCTGACCTGCATACAGATTTCTCAAGAGGCAGGTCAGGTGGTCTGGTAAGATGTACTCTGCATACAAGTTAAATAAGCAGGGTGACAATATATAATCTTGATGTCCGCCTTTTCCTATTTGGAACCAGTCTGTTTTTCCATGTCCAGCTCTAACTGTTGCTTCCTGACCTGCCTACAGATTTCTCAAGAGGGAGGTTAGGTAGTCTGGTATTCCCATCTCTCTCAGAATTTTCCACAGTTTATTGTGATCCACACAGTCAAAGGCTTTGGTATAGTCAATAAAGCAGAAATAGATGTTTTTCTGGAACTCTCTTGCTTTTTCCATGATCCAGCAGATGTTGGCAATTTGATCTCTGGTTCCTCTGCTTTTTCTAAAACCAGCTTGAACATCAGGGAGTTCACGGTTCACGTATTGCTGAAGCCTGGCTTGGAGAATTTTGAGCATTACTTTACTAGTGTGTGAGATGAGTGCAACTGTGCAGTAGTTTGAGCATTCTTTGGCATTGCCTTTCTTTGGGGTTGGAATGAAAACTGGCCTTTTCCAGTCCTGTGGCCACTGCTGAGTTTTCCAAATTTGCTGGCATATTGAGTGCAGCACTTTCGCAGCATCATCTTTCAGGATTTGAAACCGCTCCACTGGAATTCCATCACCTCCACTAGCTTTGTTCATAGGGATGCTTTCTAAGGCCCACTTGAGAGGAGCCTGGTGGGCTGCTGTCCATGGGGTCGCACAGAGTTGGACACGACTGAATCGACTCAGCAGCAGCAGCAGCAACTTCACTCCTGCCCACCTCTCCAACCTCCATTCTAACCATACATTTCCTTCCCGTTCTCCTTCCAGTTATATGGCCTTCTTTAAGGTCTTCAAAGTTTCCAAGAAACCACTCACCACAGAGCCTTTGCACATGCTATTATCTCTTCCTGAAATGTTCATCTTTTCCCTATGCCATAGTTATTTGCATTTATCTTTCAGATTTCTTGCAGTCACTTCTTCAGGAATAGCTCCCTTGACTGAGCCCAGACCAGCTCAGAGCCCTCAATTTTAGCAACTTTGTGTCCCTCTCCTTTATAGTATTATTCACTGATACAATGTTTAACATATTGTTAAGTACTTACTACTTGCCACCACTGGCTTCCCTGGTGGCTCAGTAGTCAAAGAATCTGCCTGCAATGCAGGAGATGCAGGTTTGATCCTTGGGTCAGGAAGATCCCCTGGAAAAGGAAACGGCAACCCACTCCAGTATTCTTCCCTAGGAAATCCCATGGACAGAAGTGCCTGGTGGGCTACAGTCCATAGAATCACAAAGGGTCAGACATGATTAAACAACTAAATAACTCATGCCACCACTGTACGGATACAGCCATGAGAAAAAACATGGCTTCTGCCCCAGTGGAGTTTATGTAAACACAGGTAGTAAGGAGATAATCTTCGTGTTATGAGTGCTACCAAGGGTAAGTAAAGGGTGCGATGGGAGGCCAGAAGAAAAGTTGCACACTCAGACTTGGATATGAGGGTGGGCTTCTCAGGGAAATACAAAGGGAAACTGGAGCTGAGTCATTAACAATTAGCACAGCAGAAAGAAGAAACTGTACACCAAGCAGAGAAAGCTGGGTGTGCAGAAGCCCAGAGGCAGGCACAGGAAACTTACTCTGAGTAGCTGAATCTGGCTGGACTGTGAAATTGGAGGTGAGGCTAAGAAATGGAAGTGTGTTGGGGGAGAAGGGGCAGAATCAGGTTGAATTTGGGGCCTCCCTTTGATACCTGGAGATATATCTTCCCAGAATACATTTGATCATGTGGCAGACTTTTCATGACATTCTTCGATTTTCCTTCCACCTGTAGCCCATAAATAGCTCTTACTGGGGCCAGGCTGTTGAATCTCCTATCAGATCTCTTCATCTGAATATTTCTCAAAGCTTCCTGGGCCAGCATGTTGCTACTTACCTGAGAGGGAAGAGAATGCAATTGTTAGCAGTTTCCCCAAACTGAAAACAAATTTCTATCACCAACTTGGGATTAATTAAATGAAGTTAAATTAAGTAAAGCAGGTTACACACAAACTCTGTGGAAAACTCTGCAGCTATTAAAAAAGGGTAAAGGAATCTACAACAATTTGAAAAGGAAAAAAAATAGGTTTACAGAGGAATAGACAGAATGTGCTCATTTAAAAATATATTTTGTTATGTATGTCTTATAGGAGGTTGTATTCCCAAACTGTAAATCCTGAGCGTTCTTGGAGAGTGAGATGGGGAGTTACACTTTTAGTTGCTACTCTATGTACCTCTCTATGCTGTTTGACTCTGTTCAGCTATCATGTTAACTTTCAAAACTGAAAAAGAAAAACAGTAAATGATATCTCCAGTTGCAAGAAGAAAAACTTCAAAACAGAATAGGTATGCCCCTAACCCTGTCATTCATCAAGTCAATCAGTGTAGGCAAATGAGGAAGGCACCAGGGTCTGACTAGCTCTTGGTCATGAGGCTGAATAGCAGCTTTGGAAAAAGACTCCAAAAACAGCCACTGGAGTGAATAAGGCAACCTTACAGCTTGACACTTCTCACATATGTCACTTCAAGGCTCACTATGTGGCACCTTGAAGCCATCATTTATTCTTTTGTTCACTTTTCTATTTATCCATTTGTCCATCAAGCCTTTAGTGAATACTCAGGCTCAGTGCTTCCCTGGTGGCTCAAAGGTTAAAGTGTCTGCCTGCAATGTGGGAGACCTGGGTTCGATCCCTGGGTCGGGAAGATCCCCTGGAGAAGGAAATGGCAACCCACTCCAGAATTCTTGCCTGGAGAATCCCATGGACAGAGGAGCCTGGTGGGCTACAGTCCACAGGGTCGCAAAGAGTTGGACTTCACTTCAGGCTCAGTGCAGGGTAGGTGGGAAGGTGGGAAGAGAGAAAGAAGTCTGCTTTCTGTCCCTGTCCTCAAGCTTACAAGTACAGAGAGAACAACCGGTTTTATTTATTGAACATCTGTTATAGGACATACAACAGCTTTCAAGACAGGGTTTGTCTCCATTTTACAGAAGAGGAAACAGGCTGTGATGAAATTCTTTTCAATGTACAATGGGGGCATGTATCTGGTAGCTACTGCTACATAACAAACCATCCAAAAACATGGTGGCTCAAAACAATAAACATTTATTATTGCTCGCAGGTCTCTGAGTCAGCCATGTGTTTCATTTGGTCTTGCCTGGACTCATTCATGTGTTTGCAGTCACATGTGGGTTGGGTAACTTCCCTGGTGGCTCAGACAGTAAAGCATCTGCCTACAATGCGGGAGACCTGGGTTCAGTCTCTGGGTTGGGAAGATCTCCTGGAGAAGGAAATGGCAATCCAGTATTCTGGCCTGGAAAATCCCATAGATGGAGGAGCCTGGTAGGCTACAGTCCTTGGGTTGGGTGGATTGGGTGACTCTCCTGATCTTGACTTGGGGTAGGTTGGCTATAGGCTAGTCTAGGATGGCCTCACCTGGGATCGCTGGCTCTTTTTATCATGTCTCACCTACATGTGTTTCTCGTGTCCCTCCAGCAGGCTAGCAGTGTTCTCTTAGCACTGACAAAAGAACACGAGGGCAAGTCCTCTCTTTAAGCTTCTGTTTGCTTCATGTTTACCAGCATCCTTTTGGCCAAAGCAAGTCACATGGCTGAACCAAGCAGCAGAGTGGATGGAACTATTAAAAGTCAGAGGGCAAAAGAGATGGATACAGGGGAGACCATGATAAGGTTCATCCAGGGAATTAATACAGGACACAATGATCAATTTTATTTGGAAAGAAAGTCTTCAAAGAGGGTACACTAGAGCTGAGTACTGAAATACAAGAGGATTCACTAAGTATGCAGCTGGTTCTTAGAACTGGATGCAGGCTGGTTTTCTACAACCAATAGCAACCCAGAAGGCCTTCCTGTACTCATGACAGACAGGGTTCTTTTATTTGTATCTTGGCTTCATTCCTTCTGGTCAGGCATAGACAGCAGGCTCTCAGCAAATGTTTGAAGAATTGAATTAAATATCTTACTGTGAATGAGGTGTGGACTCAAACAGCTGAACTTGAAGCCAATTGTTAGAAAGAGCAGTTCAGCGTCAACACTCCCAAAACAGAAATCCCTGTATTTGGCAGTGTCTCAATTCATCCCTCCCACAAACATTTCCCGAGTGTCCATAAGCCAGGCCCTGTATTAGATGATGAAGAAGACACAATACTAGTTCACAGCCTGAGCTGTTGTTTAAATGGAAAAGACTAATAAACCTTTCCAATGGGCTGATTTATCCAACTATTGGGGCTCCATTTTTTAACACTAACTCTTCTAGAAAAATGCACCAGGAGCTGGTGCTACACAAATTCAGAAGCCCTTTGGAACGCCACTGAGGTTCTCTGATGGTCAAGGAGACTAATGATAAAAGTCTGCCCTTAAATACTGTAAGCTAAAATCCATGTCCTGTAGGGCTGAACTCTGGGGTCCTAACACAGGACTCACTTTGAGAAAATATCCAGTCTTACTCAGAGGTATCAAACTCATTGTGGGTCCTCAAGTCTAGGTGAAAACACAAGCCACCTTCCTCTATTTCTACAAAGTGTTTTTTGTCATGTCTGTAGATTTGATATCCAAAGATGCAGAACTCCTGACAACTCATGCCCACCAGGTCCATCCCGCACTTGACGATTCAGCTATCAAGTGACTCAAGCCAGCACTTTCCCAAAACTCAGTTGAGAATGCTTTTTCCCCTAACCTGTAAGTGTGCTGACAGATCTCACTTTTTTATATATATTTTATTTTTTGACTGCACTGCATGGCTTGTGGGATCTCAGTTCCCCAACCAGAGATCAAACCTGCACCTTCAGCAGTGAAACCACTGGACCACCAGGAAATTCCTAAGGCTGCTGCTTTTGAGAGGAAGAAATTCACTTTCCCTTCCTCTAAACCTGTTCAACTCTATCCTTGCATATGTTAAGTCACCAAAAAATTAATTTACCTGGACTGTATTAAGCTTAAGCTGAATTAGAAGCTACCAGGTCCGTGGTTTTTAAGAGAAATTCCATTTTAATAACATTTGAGAATTTCATTGTCTCCCATACAAATTTGTTTCTTTGAATCAAACAATGTGAACCACATATGCTAAGGTTTCCCCTTTTGCTTCAGCTTTCAGGAATTTCGGGGATAAGCAAAGTTTTCTAATTCCCTGGTACATCTCTCTCACTTCCTTTATTCTGGCTTCTAATCTTTCTCTTCCATGTTTTCATTTTCTGCATCCATACTGTCCAATATGGTGGCCTGTATTCACATGCAGCTACTGAGCCCTTGACAGGTAGCTTGTTCCAGCTGGGATGTGCTGTAAGTGTAAAGTATCTCTATTGATTATAGGTTGAATGACATTTTGGACATAGTGGGTTAAATAAAGTATATTACTAAACCTAATTTCACCTGTTTCTTTTGACTTTTCTTTATACAGCTACTAGGAAAATTCAAATTATGTATGTGAGGAAAAAAACTACACACATGGCCAGCATTTGTGACGTTCATTATATGTGTCAGGACAGCCCTTTTCCACAAACCATCCTTTTCCATGAGCGTGTTATTACCATAAAGTCCCTCCAGTCCTTTGGGAAAACAAGTGAAGTGGCGACTGCCAAGGTGACAGCCGAGGACGGCGTGCGAAGGGGAGGCTGACGGGGACACACGCTTGTCAGCCTGTTCACCTTGTGTTTATGCCACATACAAACCCCCTCGGACAAAGTGTGCCAGCTCTCCCTCCCCAGGCGAGTGGTGGGCTCATGGCTCTGCCCAGTCTGGGAAAATTCTCAGCTTTATTTGAGCCAACAAATTGGAAAGGATCTGATAAGGCAATTCACACCATATTGTAAACGATGGTAACACTGTTCACCCCTCTTGGGGGGTATTTCCATTTTAACAGGGAACAATCCCTGAACCCAAAGGAGTGAATCCCTAATGGTGGAATTTCAGGCATCAGTGACAGGTGAGTGAGAGTGAGGCAGACTCTGGTTTTATGTGTATGTGTGTTTATATATGTATAACTACATTCAGGATGTAGCTGAAAGTAAGGTCTTTTGATGGAAAGATGACCTGGGGCAGC
>SJYC01027765.1:0-41032 GCA_006408675.1 Madoqua kirkii | reverse complement strand
AGCAAATCCCCATCTGTGTCAGGCTGCAAAGGGCTGGCAGACACCAAATCCACTAGAGGCCCTCAGGGGTTTGTTAAGCAACAGAATAGCCCAGTTGATGTCACCAGAGGATAGGTATCAAGACAGCCTCTGTGGTGACTACTGTGGAGTAGCAGGAAGGGTCTCAGAGTAGGATTCAGGAGACTATGATGGCAGTCCTCAGCTGACTCACTGGCTTAACTTTGGGCAAGTGCTTCCACCCTGGGGTCTCAGTTTCTTCGTCTGGAAAATAGAAGGTGTTTTAACTGTCAGTGAACTCTCAGGGATATGAAGGTGCTCGGAGAAGTAGGAAGTGCCCAACGAATGCAAGGAATCATGATTGGGATCTTCAAGTAGAAATGCAGCCACACAAACCTGGGGTGGAGGGCCCTGGGGAAAACCTGAGGGCTAAACACCAGTCCTTCTCTGTCCTCCCAGGCTGAACCCGGATTCCCAGGGCCCATGCTTACACCTGACAAACGATGGCCTGAGCTATGAACAAACGGAACTACATGAACAATTCGGTGCAAGAGCCCCCTCTTGACTACTCCTTCCGAAGCATCCACGTGGCCCAAGGTCAGCCCCCGGAGCACAGCCCTCCACTCCCCATGGCAGCAGGCTGGGTGTGGTCCCTAGGGAGAAACCAGCCTTTTATTTAAAAGCCTAAAGAGATTCTTCCCATAAGCCTATGGGATTTTTGTCATCATTTTGGGGAGAAGTAGTGGGTAGGGAGGTAGGAGTAGAAGAATCTGGCATTAAAAAAAAAAAATCAGCACATCTGAAAGGAACCAAGGGGGCTTTTAGGGTAACTGATGCTCTTCAAAAGAATCCAGGCTACAGCAGGAAAGTCAGGTGGAAGAAAACTGGGGAGCTAGTCTATCAGCTGATAGCTTTATTCTCCATTTCTTACTTGGAGAGAAGAGACTAATTAAAGAAAAATACAGGCTGCTTCAGCATCCCAGTCAACAAGCAGAACCTACTTTCCTGTCCCAGGACACAAGCCTGTCCTGATCACCAGCAGAAACATGCACGTCTTGTTACTAACAAACTGGCATGTTTCCGGTCGAAATAGTTATTGACAAATTTTATATTCATTCCGGTCATATCCAAGTTTATTCCATTATCACCCACATTTACTGCATGTTGCAGCACTGCCCACGCTCATTTTATCTTTCAGTGTGTTTGTAAGGGTGTAGTTAGTACTTCTCAGGAGGGGACAGAGGAAGGCTTCAGCAAGATCATATTCTAAAGGTAATATGCTTCTTCCCAGCAAAGTTCTTCTGTCTTTGTAATCTGCTCTCATAAACACATCAGTACGTTTGCCCTCACAGAACACAGGCTGGCCTATCCTAGACGCATTACCTGGCTTTGGGTGTCTCTCTAAGGTAATCAGAGAGAGTTCAAGAAGCAGATGAATAGTTATCAAGGATACTGGATACTACTGGGGTTTGGGTTTAGGGTACTTACAGCTTGGGTTGACATCAGTCACAACAGTAATTCCTGCCCGTTCTCTCACACCCCCACTGGCTGTGATCTTCCTTTCTTATGCACACCATCAGTTCTGACTGATGGGAGTCCATGTTCCACAGGGTTTTAGCTGAAATAACGGCTATGCACAGATAGCTGAGGTGACAGAGGAAGAAGGAAGTATGACTCCTACCCACCCTGGGAATTCCCAGCTCTGAGTGGGGAGATGTAGTTCTGCCCTCCATTGTGTCCTCAGAATGAGGACAGAGAGAAGTTACTATGACCAAGGATAACTCCACAGCATCAAACATAATTTGTACAGATGCCCTGTCTTTCACTCAGTACTTAAATATTGAGCACCTAACTATGATGAAGCACTGCTACGTATCTGTGTGCAGGTCTGTACACATATGCCAGGCATGGCGCTTCTTGCTAAACGAGGAAGGGAGAAGCAGAGAGGTCCATCTAAGCCCCCAAAGGCCAGTTGCCTCAGGTTCTCCACAGCACTTGGTGTATTTACTTAGAACTGGGGTTAGAGGACAGGGTGGTTTGGGGGAACTTGGTACACAATTTCCTGAATATATGGACATAGAATCCGAAATGACAGTGACTTTAGAAGGCAAACAGCCTACCACCTCCAACGCACAGTCCTCTAACTACTCCCACAGTTTCGGGAGTCCCACACCACACACCTCCCAACCCTTCCATTCCAGCGTGAGCAATGACATACAGAAGTTCTTCACATCAGCCTAACTCCTGCCCTCTGGGCACACATGAGGAAAGTTGCATGGCAACCCTTCAGGAGATATGAAGACAGATTATGTTTTCCTCAGATCATCCTGGAGCTAGACAGTCCCCAGTTCTTTGAATGTTGGCATTTTGGTCCACTTTCCAGCCCTGTCTTGGCCTACTTTGAACAGGGCAGCTTTGACTGATCCTCAGGCAACGCAGTGCTGTGATGGAGTCTCAGTCTCAGTAACCTGGACTTTCTCCTCCACCTGTGAGAACAGCAACCCCAGGCAGCCTCAAGTTTTAGGAAATGCCATCCCCAGGGGCTCCCCCTGAGCTAGGGATCAGCCCCATGCTTGGTGGTATTCCCAAGCCACTGCCTCATCAAACTGGAGACTAGTCCATATGCAGGTTTACTTTGATCTCAACTTTTACTCCTCTTTCATCTCAGGGTTCAAAGTCAGGAGATGTGAGGTAGGGGGTCAGGATTAGTTTATTCATGAGCTAGGGTACTCTCCTCCAGGACAGGACCCTCCTGCCACCTCCCCCAACCCTCAGGCCCCACCTGTGGGTTGTGCTCATTCCAGGACTAAGACAGAGAGCCATCTGGTGGATGCTGCCTGACCTGCAGCTGAGTTCAAGTTGGGTAGGGGTGGAAGTGTGTCCAGTCAGAGCTGAGGGGAGGTTGAAGACAAGCTGACCAGTTCAGAAAATAATAAATATTTCCTTTCTGGGAGGCAGCTTGAGACAAGTAACTAAAGGCGTAATAGGAACAACAGGAAACATCTAATCACCTCAGCTGAGCTGATGAGTGGTTCTGGCTCTGCCACTGACAAGTCTGCGAGTTTGGGCAGAGCCCATTCTCTCCCTGGACTTTATTGTGGAAAAAAAAGAAGGGAAGGGGTCCATACAGATGGGTTCTAAGATCGATCTTAAAAAAAAAAAAGACTGCTCTATTTCCAACTCTCCTCAGCCAAACTTTCTGAGGTGTTTTACCACATGTTTATATTTCCTTACCTTTCATTTGCTCTTGAACTCACTCCAATCTAGCTTGCAGCCAGGCCCTTGTCATTTCGTTGAAACAACCCTCAACAATTTTGAGTTGCCAAAATTACTTTTCAGTTTATTTCCCCGAAACTCGTACAAACTGTGGATTCCCTGAGCATCTTTAAAACTATCCTGTCCTGGTTCTCCCTGCCCTGCTGACTCACTGACTTCTTTAAATGGAACCTCTCCCCGCTCTTCCTCTCTCCTTCCCCCTCTCCCCTCACTCTGCTTGAACAATCTCATCTATTTTACTAACCTGTATACAGTCTATGCTAATGATTTTCAACTCTGTCTCCTGAGCTTTAGACTTTTGTATCCAACTGCTTACTTGGCTGCTCCTTTTTCCTGTACTAGAAGAACCTCAGACATGCCAAGGCCAAGCCCAAACTCCCATCTTCCCAACCATGCTTCTCCTTTTCCTCCCAAATCAGCCCATAGCACTGACATCTCCCCAAATACCAAGAAACTGAACACCACCCTTGAATATTATTCCATCCTTACATCTAGTCAACCGTCAAGTCATGCTGTGCGTCCCCTCATCCTTGCTTGGATGACTGAAAGAGCCAAAATGGAAGCTTCAGAATGATCTCTCATTTCTGAAAGATGTGAACCATCTCTTTGCTTTCAACCCCCCAGTGGCTTCCCACCTCCTTCAGGATAAAGTCTAAGACACTCAACCTGGTCTTCATGGCTCCTTGCACCCTCTCCCCTCCTTGCCCCCTTGCACAGCACATACGTGTGTGCCCATGCTATCCCATACCTCTGTGCCTTTGCTAGCGCTCTTCTCACCTTTTCCACTCTTCTCTGACTGATAAATGTCTCCTAACCCACTGAGATATCCAGCTCAGTCTCGGCTTCCCTGGGAAACTTCCCTGAGCTCTCAGACTGGGTTAGGAGCCCCTCTCCTGTGTTTCCACAATTTATAGAGCATTTATATTGACTGTTTTGCTTTCATTCTGCCCACGTGACCGCCTCCAAGACACAAACATCTGCTTTACCCCTGCTCCATTATCATACAGAGCATCTTGCTCATTTTGTTCACCACTGTATGTCCAGTATGACGCACATAGTTACTATTAACGGAAGAAGGGGGAGGACATCCAGAGTGTGTTAACACTGAAGTGAAACTCTATAGGGTCTGCTGGTGGCTAATTCTGGATTTTGTGCTTTAGCATCTTGGCTCAGGTCCAACATCTCTTGTTCTTGGTTTCCTCATCTATAAAATGTGCCTCCCTCCAATTCCCACACAGGAGGGTATACAGAGAACCTAATGACAGTCAACATGGGCATGTGACCCAAACCAAGAGCCTGGGATGGGAAGTCTAACTGCCTGTTGGACAGTGCATGCAGTTGCACAGGACACAAGCATGGGGTTATGGCCCTGCCCCTGCCAGCTCCTCTAGCTACAAATCCTCCCAGCTCTGTCCCTTCCCACCCCCAGACCCAGAAAAGCAAAGCTAACATACCCAAAGCTCACTCTGTGCCCACAGATCTGCTAAGCGAGGAGCCCCGGACAGGGCTACGACCAGTAAGGCACGCGAAGTCGGGGAAGTCAATGACCCAGTCCCTGTGGTTAAACAACAATGTCCTCACTGACTTGAGAGACTTCAACCATGCGGTTTCACAGCTCCTGGAGTATCCAGAGAACCTGGCCTGGATTGACCTGTCCTTCAATGACCTGACTTCCATCGATCCTGTGAGTCCAGTCAGGGCAGGCCTGAAGCCACTTTGTCCAGCCCCCAGTCTCCCCACCTCCCACGTTGTCAAGGAGGTAGTGACGCAGCATGGTGCTGTGCAAAGCATATGGCTGTGCGCTCACACAGTTATAGGTTCAAATCTTAGATTTGCCTCTTACTGACTTTATGACCTTGGGTAAGCTCCTAACCTTTGAAAACCTCAACCTCCCTGTCTGAAAAATGGGGATAAATAGGCCAGCATTATAAACATTTTGTGAGGATTAAATGAAAACATATGAAAAGCAACCAGCACACAGCAAGCCTTCACATAGGAGGCTAAAGTAAAATTGTAGCTTACTGGGCACCCACTGTGCTTTGTGCCAAGTTCTTCAGTAGAGGCAGTCACTAAAAGAACAGCAGTTACTTTCCATGAACTCAGGCTGAATGCTAAGGAACAAACAAAACTGGCCTCCAAGTTCTGTTAGGAAAGATAGGAGCTATCGCAGGATTTGGAAACTATTCTGCAGGTGCAGGGATCTCAATTTAACTGTTATTTTAAAAGCTCTGATGTACCTAGTAAGGTGCTGCCCCCTGTTGTGACAGAACCTTAGAACACTAAAGCTTGAATGGTCTTCAGTGAAGGGACAGCTAAGGCTCCGGGAAGCACACAGGTGCCTGGCAAGCCAGTGGTAGTGCTGGGACCCGGGGCCGTACTTCCTGCCCCTTGGGTCGCAGTGCTGTCAGTGTGGTGCCCCTGAAGCCCTTCAAAGGTAAATGAAATGCTGAAGTCAGTCTCAATCCCGCATGGCTGTGAGGCTGACAAGTTGTTCCCCAAACTCTTCCTCTTTGGCCACCCGTCAGTCCCGAGCACAGATACAGGGCTTTCTCCAATCTAGCTTCCAGTCTCCTTTCCCAACAGGTCCTGACAACTTTCTTCAACCTGAGTGTCCTCTATCTCCACGGCAACAGCATCCAGCGCCTTGGAGAAGTGAACAAGCTGGCTGCCCTCCCTCGGCTCCGGAGCCTGACCCTGCACGGGAACCCCATTGAAGAGGAGAAGGGGTATAGGTGAGTCCCCCGCCCTGGACGTGGGCTCTGGCTGGGAACCCATGAGGGAAAGGAGGAGAGCAGGGGTTACAAACCCAACACCATCCTTCTGCTCTACTGGACCAAGGAAGGGAGTAGGCTTTAGGTATTTCTTGCTTGCCAATCAGGATAAATCCAGTGTCCTCCAAACTCTACTCAAGGCCCTCCATTCCTTGCAGTCAGGGGAGACAGGAGTGACTGGTGGAGGGGGAAAGGGGTCCTACAAGGGGGGCTGGCCCCCAGCCTGAGTCTTCCCCACAGGCAATATGTGCTGTGCACCCTGCCCCATATCACCACATTCGACTTCAGTGGGGTCACCAAAGCAGACCGCACAACAGCTGAAGTGTGGAAACGCATGAACATCAAACCGAAGAAGGTCCGGATCAAGCACAATGCACCCTGAGGTTCCCAGGACCCCAGCAGTCCTAAAGGCCTGAGGGTGGTCCGTTTGGTTAGACAATAAATGATTTGAACTGTTCAGCAGATCACCTTGTCCCATGCAAAGACGCCTCCCACCAGCATCATGTTCTGGTCTTATGTCACTGAAACAAGGAGGAAATGGGAAGAAAGGCCTGCTGGCCTCCGCTGATGGCATAGCCCTGGGAAATGTATCTAATCTGTCTGAGACCTTTGGCGCTCTTTAGTTCAGATATTCTGAGGTTAGAGTTGCTTCGCAGAGCACCAAGGTTCTGTGGAGACGCCCCAGAGGCCTCCGTGACAGGAGGCCAAGAAGATGGGCTGTGAGCTCTGGACGCCCCACTTCAATCAGATCAGAGTAGCTCCTCGCTCATGTTTTGCGTGTTATGATTCTGCTTAAGATTTCACTTGATAAAAACAATCTTCTGCTTGAAACTGTGTGTCTGCTGACTCAGTATCAGGTGCTCTTGGTCTGTGTGCAGACCTCCACCCTCTCACTGGGCTTCCTGGGAATTCCCCTGAGCCTGAGGCAATGCCCACAAGGATGATGGCTGCCTCAGAGTCCAGCCTGTTCAGCTTTGATAGTGTTCCCAATCGCTGGAGAAGGGGCAAGCACAGTCTTATCCAATCTGAGGTTAGCACGGTCGAGTCTCAGCTAAGACCTGGGAATCTCCTGGATTCCATTAGTGCCCTAGAAGATACCCCCTCCCCCTCGTCCATCATGCCACTCACAGATTCGAGTAGCCATGAGGAGGGTGGTGGGCAGGACAGACGGGCGGGAACCAACACACAGGTGGATACATGTCCTTTATCGAGGATGACAAACCAAAACAAAACCAAAAAAACCCCAAACGTAAAAACCCAGGGTGCTAGAAATACAAACTCAACTCGTTCAAATTCAAGCTCCTCCAGACCCTGGTCACAGGCCTTCGTGAAGTGCACATGAGCACCAAGTCAGGGAGGGGGGACACGAGTGAGGCCAAGGAAGGGTGGGCAGGGGGCCCTAATAGGCCCCCTAGTGACCACCCCCAACACTGGCACCTCCACGTTCCCAGGGATGGGGAAGAGCTACCAGGCCTGTCCCTGTGACCCCTACCCCACCCCTGGCCAGAGCTTCGAAGGCCAGTCCCAAATGGTTCTACCCTCCCTTGCTGCATCCTCACTTGCTCAGGCTTCTCGCCTCACTCTTCTCCTCCTCCTCCACTTTCTTCTGTGATTAGTAGCAGGTTAGGATACTGTATAAGCCACAGTGTGGCTGGGGGCCAGGGGAGGCAGGGTGGAGACGGAGCGAAGAGAGGAGAAGAAGAGCTGTCCAGGGACCCCCTCTCTTCACGGGATCCCGAACTGTACAACCAGCTCCTCTTTTGCGTCCACACGGATCTGAGAAAGTGCACTGTAGGCATAAGCAGCTATCCTGGAGACCTGGGACAGGGGAACAGGAGAGAGACAGAAACAGAGGAGTGAGAAGGGAGATCTGGAGTGGGAGAGGGGGACTGGATGGTCAGGGAGTGGGGAATGATGGGGGACAGGGAGCCAAAGAGAAAGGCACAGGTGGGAAGGCAGGCGGAAAGAACAGAGGGTAGAAAAAGAATAAAGGCTGAAGAGAGGGCATGGGGAGGAGAGAAAGAGTGAGGTGGGAGAGAGTGGGGCCCACAGGCTACCAGGTTCCCTCCTTCCACTTCTCCAGCTCCTCAGAGGTGGAGAGGTGGGGCGAGGAGTGGCTCACCTGCTGCAAGTCGGAGAAGGGGACGGGCTCGCTGGCCAGCACTTGATGGGGCTGGCTGGTGAGAGACGGCAGCGGCGGCAGCTTCTTCCAGTGGGTCAGGCTGCTGCTCAGCACAGCCAAACGGGTGCTGGCGGAGGGGAGGGGAGGGGAGGGAGGGGACAGGCAGTCAGTCCACAGTAGTAGGCCCAACCAGCCCAGGCAGGCCTCATCCCTCAGACCAGAGAAGCAGGTGACGAGGCCTGAGCTCGCCGCAAAGCCTCTCCAGGCCCACCTCCTTTGCTCTCCACACCCTTGGAGGTCATGGGGCAAGCTGGGTCAACATGAACATCGACTGAGGCAACCGAGTGATTTGTGGCCACCCTCCTGGGCCGCACCCAGACCAGGAGCCTGGACCGGGGCCAGGGCTCCAGAGCTGGGGCAGAGGGAGGAGGGGCGAGGGCCGGCAGCCCCGGGCTGCAAGCGGCGGGAGCGCACCTGTACTGCCGCGCCCGGTCCATGTACTCGTGCTGCTCCATGCCCTGGGAGTCTGCAGCTGACACATCGATGATGTTGCTTCGGGGAGAGAAGAGAGAGGATGTGAACAGTGCTTCCGAGAGGGCCAAACAGACTCCCTGCCAGGTGACAACTCCAGGGCTACCTGACAATCGTGTCCTTGCCTGCTCATGGGAGCACAACTAGGCCCAGGAGTGCCTCTTCCCACTGACCTGTCCCCTGCATCCTGGGTCTGGCCCCCCATCCCAGTCTTTAACACGCATGGAGGAGCGCTGTCCCAGGCCCGGTCCTGTGATGCCCACCTGGCTGTCTTGGCGAGGATGGAGGAGAGCAGTGCCTGCTCATCAGTGCGAGCAGAGGGCAGGCTGTGATAGTTGGGCTCGGCTCCATTGAGGGCTTTGGTGGGTGGGCTGCTAGGGTCCAGCAGCAGCTTCCGCTCCTCTCGGTCCTAGAAGAGACCACAGGGGGAACATCAGCCCCGAGGCCCTTAGTCCAACCCACCTGTATTGGCTCTCCTCTTAGCCCAGCTCTGACCTTTAAGCACTAAAAATATTTCTATTAGGAACATCCCAAGCGCCCAACTGTACAGAAGCGTCCGCTCCAGAACCGAGATCCTGCTTGCCTTTGGGAGCTAGGCTGGTGGTGGTGGAGGATGAGCTAAAGTGGAACCAAGCAGCCCTAGAGGCCCTGAAAAGATGGACAGAGGCACAAGGCAGGTATTTAGTCATGGCCTTGCAACTTCAGGAAACAGCCCAGCACCTGGTAGAGAAAGGATACTGGAGGCTGGAAACCAGAGAAGCTGGAAAATACCAAAGCAGTGGGGTCTACAGGAGTCACTGATACAAGTCAGAAGCCCAAGTATGGCCCTTCTGATCCCCCAGACCAGATCCTCCCCGGTCAGATTGTCTGCTCCCAGAGGCCCTGTGAGGCCAGACAAGGCCTTGGGCTCCAAGGGAAAAGCAAGCTCACCCTCTCGATGGCCATTCCTCATATTATCTCAGGAGTCCCAGCTGCAGGCTCTGGGTCCTGCCGTCCAAGGGTCCCTTCTTGAGGGCAGGCCCCTTCTACTCTCAGGTGTTCACTCTCCTTTCCTCTGCGTGGGATTCCCAGAACCAAACTCGGTGCTCCCAGAGTGCCTTTACCTGAACACGGAGCTGCTCCCGCCCTCGCCAAGCCGCCACGCCTTTGTGAACATGGCTTCCTTAGTGTCAGCAGTCCTGTTTCTGCCGGCCCGTGCCAATCACCACAACCCCTGAACTGATCTGAGACCAAACCAAGTCTCCCTGGTCCTATATAATGCCACGAGTTATTTTTCCTCAGCTTCTTTTAGTCCCTTGATCTAATCTACTGTGATCTTTTTGAATACAACCCTGCCTTGAGCCCATCAGCTGTAAATCCCTGCTGGCTTTGTGTCAGCTGCAAAATGGATAAGCTGTCATGCTGCAAAAAGAACAAGGGTACCCAGGATGATGCCAGGGACAAGGGGCCATCCTGGCTAGAGCTGACTCACCAGTCTTCAGTGCCAGACCACCAGACTCCTTAGTGCTCCATTCCAGGCCCATCTCAGTTCCTATTACAGTCTTTCACACTCACAGGCTCCCAGTTCCCCTGCCAACAGACCCTCAACTCTCCTTAAAGAGCACACTTTCTCCTGCCCCACCCTAGCAAGGTCAGTCCTTTCACATTACTCTTCTCTCTTAAGCCTAGGCTGCCCATGTCCTTTGTTCCCAACAGCGTAAGACAGAAGCTCTAGGCTCCTGCCTCATCAGCTCCCAATTCCTTTTGACACCCCCTGACCCACCTAAAACACAGGCTAAGTATTAAAGAACTTGAAAGACAAAATGTGTGCCAAAGATTAAACTATCTCTAAGAAAAGTTGGCTCCATAATAAAGCCTGAGTTGCTTTCTATATGTCCATCTTTTCCCCAGCCCCACTTCAGACAGATGCTCCTGCAGGACAAGGCCACTTCTCCCCTATCCGGGGTCCTTCAAGAACAAGGCTGTTTTGGGTTTCAATGGTAAAGAATCCACCTATCAACGCAGGAGAGACAGGTTCGATTCCTGATCTGGGAAGATCCCACCTGCCACAGAGCAACTAATCCTGTGCCACAACTACTGAGCCTGTGCTCTTGAGCCCAGGAGGGCTCTGTGCTGAACCCAGCTACTAAGCCCAAGTGCTGTGACTACTGAAGCTGGCATGGCCTAGGGCCAGTGCTCTCCAGCAAGAGAAGCCACCACAACGAAAAGCCCACACCGCAACTTAGATGCTGCTCGCCACAACCAGAGAAAAGCCCTCAGAGCAGTGAAGACCCAGCACGACCAAACAAAAGAAAAAGACCAAGACTCTGTCCTGAGCCCTAAACTCATTAAAGGGGGCCATGCTACCACCATTGGAGTGGACAAATAACATCGCCCCCCACCCCCAAAAGGGTGAATGTAACACAAGGGAGGGTTTTTCACACCAAGATTTGTCCTAAAGTCAGTGTCAACCTGGGAGGAGTTTCACCATCTTCTCCACACAGACATGTACGTGGTCTGCCCATGACTAGCCACCTGGTCTGTGGGCACAGCCAGAAGACACTGCTTAGCACAATGGATAAAGACAGGCCTTGGCAGCAGAACACCTTGCTTGTAGCGCTTCCCAGTTTTGTGTGTGCATGTGTGTGTCTCCTCAATCGTTCAGTCGTGTTTGACTCTTGAGACCCCATGGACTGTAGCCCACCAGGCTCCTCTGTCCATGGAATTTTCCAGGCAAGAATACTGGAGTGGGTTGCCATTTCCTACTCCAGGGGATCCTCCTGACCCAGGGATTGAACCTGCATTTCTCGTGTCTCCTGCGATGGCAGGTGGATTCTTTACCACTGTGCCACCTGGGAAGCCCTCTGTTTTATAAGCTTGGCTAAATCACTTAGCCTCTCTCAACTTTTTCTTCACCTTTAAATAGACATAACTAGAACCTATATGACAAATGTTGGACAAGAGTCAAGCAAGGTAACTGTAAAAGATCTTTGAAAATTGTAACATAATGTACATTTCTTTTTATTATTATAACAAAGAGTCCAATATGAGAATGGGAGAGAGGCCTGCCCAAGACCTGAGAGAGTGGACAGTGAATGGTTATGGCTTATGGACTACGTAAGCAGACCTTCTCCACCTGAGGCTTCAAATCACCCAGGACAGGGATTTTCCTGGCCGTCCAGTGTTAAGACTTTGCCTTCCAGGGGGAGGAGGTTCAATCTATGGTCAGGGAGCTAAAATCTCACATGCCTTTTGGCCAAAAAGCCAAAACATAAAACAGAAGCAATACAGTAACAAGTTCAATAAAGAATTTTAAAATGGTCCATGGTTAAAAAAAAAAAAAATCACCCAGGACTGATCAAGCACCATCTCTGGGAGCTAGGACCAGAAGTGAAAGCCCATCAAGGGGAAGGTGTAGATTCAGGACAGTATAAATTCCAAAAGCTGGTATCCTTTCTCACAAAAAGTTAACCCTTGACTCATTCTGTGCAAGAGTCCATTATTATACTTTATGGGACAATTTCCCATTAGGCCATAGCTTTCCGAGTAGAAAGGAGTATTGTCTCCAGTTTCTTACTGGAGGTGAAGTGTGAAGTACTGCCTGGATGGCATCCCTAAGATACGGCATAGAAATATGCATATATGTTCACTAGGTGTTTGGAGACTTAGTGAGATCCAGGGGCCACTCGTGCCTCCCACACAAATGACTTTTTCCCAAGCTTATATCTTTGACTCAAAATAGATTCATGTGAGTCACTGGGGAAAGACCTACTTCCCCTATACCAGTGACATAATCCATTTCTGTGACCATCTACTTCTCTAGACTGTGAACACTTGTTGAAATCTTTCTACAATTTTCCTGTCAATATGTTTTGAAATGTAGAATCTCAGGTTCAGTGGCAACCAAGACAGCAAGTGAGACGTAGGACTTCAAGCAAACTTGGTACTTCTTTAAAAGGTCTTGCCCTCTTCAAAAACGTTAGGCAGGCAGGGCAGGGATAAAAATGTAGCAAGAAGTGAGACTACACCAAGAGGAAGAGGCAGAATTTAAAACTGTACAGGCCGCCCCAACCTAACCCTTTCTGCCAAGGAATCAGATCTATAGCCGAATACCCAGAACACCCCTCTAGGTACAGGAGACCGCAGGCCCCAGGCAGGGACTGCATT
Source organism: Madoqua kirkii (assembly GCA_006408675.1). Taxonomy (NCBI): domain Eukaryota; kingdom Metazoa; phylum Chordata; class Mammalia; order Artiodactyla; family Bovidae; genus Madoqua; species Madoqua kirkii. Next base: position 28,189 of record SJYC01027765.1, on the reverse strand, counting down.
GAGGCAGGCCAAAGTGAGCTCCCATCTCACCTCTCTTTCCCCGCAATCTAGTCAAAGCTAAACCTGTTCTGTTGCCTTCCAAATTCCCACCATCTCAATGCCCTCACTTTGTCTATTAAATCCTTCACTGATCAGCTCAAATGACAACTTCCAGAGGCCTTCCCTGACTCCAAACTAGCAGTGACCTTCCTTCTTCAACCCCAAGGATTCAGAGTATACAGATTCCTGATTCATATCGGGGCAATCTAATTCAAGAGCCTCAGCTTACCCACCTCTACAATGGGTTCACAAAGCCCACTAACTAATACAAGCATAGAGAAGGCACAAGAAGTTGGGAAGGGAGTGCTTCCCAGAGAAGGAGGCTGAGGACCCTTTAAGTTGTAAACGTCTGAAAGTAGGGGAAGGGGCAAGAGCAGGCGGACAGGCGGCTGCAGGCACATCTTAACGTGGGGGGTGTGCAGAAAGAACTCTGGCTTTAAAAGGAATAGGAGCCCGGCTGGCGTCTCCTCTGTAATCTGTCCCCTCCGGGCCTCCGTACTCAGTAAACCCTGCAGTCCGAGTGACCCTCTTCTGCACGCTTTTCTGTGGGCCCCATGCCCCAGGATCTCAGCCCTCATTCCCGAGCCCCGCCCGCGGCGGCCGCACCTGGTCCGAGTCCTCGTTCTCGCTGCTATAGCAGCACCCCATGGCGGGGGTCGGGCCGGGCGCTCAGGCCGCGCCGAGGAGGGACGGCGTCCGTCACAAGCTCTTCCGGTCACATGACCGGCACCAGGATCCAGCAAGTAACCACCGCCCCCGTGCCTATCCCTTCCCGGAGCGGCTTCGCAGCCGTGGCTGCCGCCAGAACCCAAGCTTCCGGCCCCGCCCCTACCGCGTGATCATAGCCAACCAATGGGAAGGCACACCCTGCGTGACATGTCGTCCGACACGTGATGCAAGGAAAGGGAGAGATGGATCATATGATTTCAGCTTTTGCCGTTCTCAGCTGGAGGCGTCCACTGCGAGGTGGAAAAGTCCTCGTGTGAAGTGTATGAGTTCTCGAGGCTACCAGGCTATATTTGTGGACTAGTGAATGAATTTATACCAGTTGCGGTCATGAAGTATTCTCCTGAATGACATTAGAAGGGCAAGTGGAATCCAGGTCCTACGCTCCAAGAGCGCAGTGTGGGTACACACCCATAGGCCTAGCTGGCTGGCGCCAGGCCCGGGCTCACACAGCAGGTGTGGCACCCAACCTGGAGTAGGGCTCTGAGACTTATGGAAGAAGGGACTTTATACCTTCACAAGCTGAAGCAGAGTGGGGCAATCGTGGTGCCGGAGGTAGAGACCACCTCACTGATTTCTTTGGCCTGAGGGATTTACAGTCCTGCCTTTTTACAGCAGGGCGATCTAAGACACAAAGCTCATAGTGCTGTTAGAACCATTACACATCTTCCCTTGGACTCTGAACACAAGTCCAAGACTGTCGTGCAAGATCTTGCAGATCCTGCCTTTCCAACCACAGGGAAATACTTAGGAAGTTTCCTGATTGACTTTCTGGTCTTTTCACCCATGGGCTGACATACTGTCTCCCCAACCTAGTCTGCTTGCCAAAAGTCCCGGTGTTCATGGAGCACGCATTCTAGTGATCACGTTATATTGTATTGTCTGTCCCTGTTATCAGTCTCTTCTACCAAAGGTGAAGTTCCTGGGGACAGGGACAGGATCTGACTGTTCTCTGTGACTCGATCCTTAGTACTGGCTTAGAATTTGGAATCAATAAATTACAAGCTCCCAATCACCTTGGCTCACACCATAACCCATGTCTTGAATCAAGGGGTTGGAGGAAATGTCACCAAACCAAGTAGTTCTGTTATCCCTCAAATCAAGGTCCTGGAGTAGTTCTGTTATCCCTCAGATCAAGGTCCTGGATTCTGTAAGTTCTTTGAGGGATCCTGAAGGGTTGGAGGCAGCTCCAGCACGTTCTGGGGCTGGTAACTTGAACCTCAGGTCTCAGGTAACAATAGCAGCCTCAGCATCAATAATTGAGAGCAAGTCCAGCCTGCCTTAGGGTTCTTCCTCACCCCAAGGACTCCCCCTCCTGTCCTATGCTCTGATCTTCCCAAGCAGGAGCCTGCAGCCCAGGTAAGCAGGGTCCTGGAATGTGGGTTCCCAAGCACACCAGTTCAGATTCACCATCACCCACCTACCTATGGGCTTCCCTTGTGGCTCAGCTGGTAACGAATCTGCCTGCAATGCAGGAGACCTGGGTTCGATCCCTGGGTTGGGAAGATCCCCTGGAGAAGGGAAAGGCTACCCACTCCAGTATTCTGGCCTGGAGAATTCCATGGACTGTATGTATGGTCCATGGGGCCACAGAGTTGGACACAACTGAGAAACTTTCAACTGACTTCACCTACTTATTAATCCCATTCATACATGCTTTTTAGTCACCCCCCTCAACTACCACCGGTGGCCTCAAAAGGGTAAAATGGTCCAGGGCGCGGGAGAAGACAGGGTCCATGGGGATAGGGGGGGTGGGTGTCTCAGGATGAAGGAGAGAAAAGAGGCTGAGTTAGGGGAAAGTGTGTGCTGTGTGTCTATGTGACTGTGAAGGGAATTCTGAGAGAGGACAGAGGAGGGGAGTGCAGGAGAGGGGAGACAGAACTGGAGAATAAATATGCCAATCAAGGATAGTTCTCACCTTCCAAGGAAACGCTGACAGAGGGAGAGTTCTGTGGTGGTAAGGATATCTCATCCTAACACACTATGGAGTATTTTGACGGCCTTTTACTGACACAGAGCAGTGACAGTGAAGGAGTTCCTGACTACAAAGTTGTGCTATTCTGCTACACAGTAATGGGTCAGAGACCAAGCAGGCGCTGGGTAAGGTGGGAGGAGAACTCAGACAGAAACTGGTGAAAGGGGTCCTGAAAAGGGAGACTAGAGATGATGCAAAACTGATGAAGGGAGGAAGGTGAAGATGAACCAGGGTCCAGAAGTGGGAAGAGATGGTTTGGGATTGGGTGCTGAACTTAGGTGGCATGCAGTCCTTGAAAGTGTATGCGTTTGGAATCAGAACAGCTTGGATTCAAATCCTAGTTCTTCTGTGTGATTCTGGGCAACGAACTTAGCCTTTCTGAGCCATGGTGTGTAAAATACCGGAAAAATTGCCACTGGTAAGGGCTGCACAAATGACAGGCAAATGACGTGTGGATTTCACTCCCTTCCTCCACCCCAGGGCCCAGGTAGGGACCATGTCCCCTGCCATCGCGCTGGCCTTCCTACCCCTGGTAGTGACATTGTTGGTGAGGTACCATATTAATCCCATTCATACATGCTTTTTAGTCACCCCCCTCAACTACCACCGGTGGCCTCAAAAGGGTAAAATGGTCCAGGGCGCGGGAGAAGACAGGGTCCATGGGGATAGGGGGGGTGGGTGTCTCAGGATGAAGGAGAGAAAAGAGGCTGAGTTAGGGGAAAGTGTGTGCTGTGTGTCTATGTGACTGTGAAGGGAATTCTGAGAGAGGACAGAGGAGGGGAGTGCAGGAGAGGGGAGACAGAACTGGAGAATAAATATGCCAATCAAGGATAGTTCTCACCTTCCAAGGAAACGCTGACAGAGGGAGAGTTCTGTGGTGGTAAGGATATCTCATCCTAACACACTATGGAGTATTTTGACGGCCTTTTACTGACACAGAGCAGTGACAGTGAAGGAGTTCCTGACTACAAAGTTGTGCTATTCTGCTACACAGTAATGGGTCAGAGACCAAGCAGGCGCTGGGTAAGGTGGGAGGAGAACTCAGACAGAAACTGGTGAAAGGGGTCCTGAAAAGGGAGACTAGAGATGATGCAAAACTGATGAAGGGAGGAAGGTGAAGATGAACCAGGGTCCAGAAGTGGGAAGAGATGGTTTGGGATTGGGTGCTGAACTTAGGTGGCATGCAGTCCTTGAAAGTGTATGCGTTTGGAATCAGAACAGCTTGGATTCAAATCCTAGTTCTTCTGTGTGATTCTGGGCAACGAACTTAGCCTTTCTGAGCCATGGTGTGTAAAATACCGGAAAAATTGCCACTGGTAAGGGCTGCACAAATGACAGGCAAATGACGTGTGGATTTCACTCCCTTCCTCCACCCCAGGGCCCAGGTAGGGACCATGTCCCCTGCCATCGCGTGGCCTTCCTACCCCTGGTAGTGACATTGTTGGTGAGGTACCGGCACTACTTCCGACTCCTGGTTCGCACAGTCTTGCTCCGGAGCCTCCGAGATTGCCTGTCAGGGCTGCGGATGGAGGAGCGGGCCTTCAGCTATGTGCTCACCCATGCCCTGCCTGGGGACCCTGGTCACATCCTCACTACTCTGGACCACTGGAGCAGCCACTGCGAGTACTTGAGCCACATGGGCCCTGCCAAAGGTCAGTGTTTTCTAGCCTTCTGCTCCAGGAAGCACCTCCAAGATGGTGAAGGAAGATCCGCATTCTGCCATTGTCTTACTAGGTGATTTGAGCAGATTCTTGATCTTCAATGGGTCTCTTTTTTTCTCCTCTGGAAAGGAGGGAGCTGGGTAAAATTACTCATCCACCTGTTTTGTATCAGGCATCTGCTAAGTGCTGGGGAAAAAAAGAGGTAGAAGCCACAGGGATGAATCAGCCACAAAGGCTGGCCTCAAAGGGGGCATAATACAGGGGAATAAACATCTCAGCACATAATCCATAACCTTGTAATTATGGGTCTGTAATTCTCCCCCACCTTGGAGGCTCCCCCGTCCCATTCAGGGTAGCTGTCTGCTTGGATCTGTCTGAATCACATCTCCCAGCACATGTATTTTGGAGTCTTATTTAAGAGATTCATCCAATTCAATGATTAGAAAGATATTTCAATGAACAAAACAAGGGAGAACGAAACTGGAAGGTCTAACAAAGATCTCTTAGGATCTTGGTGGTGCTTCCCACTTGGGCCCTCCCAGAGAAAGCAACATTTGAACTAAGCCTAGAGTGATTTCTTTTGAGTTGGCCAAGTAGTTGAGGACAGAGGTGGAGCAGGACAAAGCCAGCCGTGTATCTGAATGTGGCATGAAGGAATGAGCCAGCATGGTGGACTCTGGGCACGTTCAGGATTGTTGTGGTGGGAAGAATTGAGAGCTGAAGCCGGAAAGGAAGGACAGGATCGGGTCTAGGAAAGTTCTGAATGTCAGGCTAGGATCCCATGTTCAATCCCATGTTCAGTCCTAAAGGCCTTTAGGATCATAGGAAACAATAGGAAGCAATAGGGTCAGATTTGTTAGAAAGACTCCTAGTGCCTGGTGTGACGGAGGCAAGCTTGGAGGGGCAGGGAGACCAATGGGGTTACTAGGACTATAACCCAAAAAAGAAATGAGATTCTAGCCAGTTGGGGGCTGCAGTGAGGCAAGTGGGCATTTGAGACCCCTTTCTATGATGCCCCCTGCATCATCTCCCATGTCTGCTGCAATAGCCATTTCCTCCCACAGGTCAGATCCTGATGCGGCTGGTGGAGGAGAAGGCCCCTGCCAGTGCACTGGAGCTGGGCACCTACTGCGGGTACTCCACACTGCTTATTGCCCGTGCTTTGCCCCCTGGGGGTCGCCTTCTCACCGTGGAGCGGGATCCACGCACAGCAGCAGTGGCTGAAAAACTCATCCGCCTGGCTGGCTTTGATGAACACACGGTCAGGCCCCACCTCCCCAATCATGATCTCTTTCTTACCACCCTTGGCCTTATACTAGTCAGCCTCCCCTGTCTCCCACCTAGGAGAAAGAAACAGCTCCTCTTAGGAACTATGACCTTGGAGAGTGTATGAGTTCTTATCTTCCTCTTCCAAGTCACTGGCACATATTTACTGCTGGATGACAAAGAAGCAGTTAAGAGGAAAGTCTCTGGAACCCATCTAGGTCCAAACCTTAGTCTGCCTCTTGTTAGTTATGTGATCCTGGGCAAAGCACTTGTCCTTTGAACCTCAGCTTCTTCAGTGGTAAAATGGAAATCACAATTCTGGTTCTGATTCTTGTTCTGAAGCCAGAGGAAATAGAACACACATGGGAATCTTGGCCAAGGCCTGGCATAAAATAAGCCAAATGCTAGTGGGGTCTGGTGTGGGAGAACAGTCGTCCCTCCCAGTCTCACCTCCAGTGTCTCCCCGCACAGGTGGAGCTCATCGTGGGGAGATCAGAGGAGGTGATCCCACGCCTAAGAACCCAGTACCGCTGAGTCGGGCTGACCTGGTGCTCCTGGCGCATCGGCCCCGATGTTACCTGCGGGACCTGCAGCTTCTGGAAGGCCATGCCCTGCTGCCAGCTGGTGCCATTGTGTTAGCTGACCATGTGCTCTTCCCTGGTGCACCCCGCTTCCTGCAGTATGCCAAGAGTTGTGGCCGCTACCGTTGCCGCCTCCACCACACTGGCCTCCCTGACTTCCCTGCCATCAAGGATGGCATAGCCCAGCTCACCTATGCAGGGCCTGGCTGAGTCCAGGTGCAGGAGTACTTACTGCTGCCTCCCCCCACCCCTCCCCAAGCACGGACCTCAGAATATCCCCTCCCTTCCATTCCCTGCTTGTGGATTGACACATGCTGGGCTCAGGGCTAGAGGGGCTCTCCTTCCACCTCTGTCCCACTCTGGCTCCACGCTAACCTGAGGCTTCAAGTTCTGTCAGGCTGTTTGATTCCATTGGTTCCTCTCCTTCCAGTCTAGAGTCATGGACTGACAGGCAAGAAGCTTGAGCGCCCAACCCAGCCCTGTCACTGATTTGCTGGGTTACTCCATGGGAGTCTCTGTCCTGTTTTGAGATTTAATCTGTTCTAACACCAAGGAAGTTGACTAGGAGACTTCCAGGGGCCTCTCAGTTCTGGGCCTCAGAGAACCTGCCCCCGACTCTCCCCAACCATTTCAGGTGGAATCAAAGAAAAACAGTAAACACTAAGAGGCCACGCAGGAATGGCTGGGTGCAAGCTGGGCCAGAGGAAATGGCAGTGGAGCCTCAGATGACACCCAGGGCTACTATGGCCTTCCCTAGTCCCAGCCCACATGGCCGGTAGATCTGCCTGAAGTCCCTTGAAAACCCTTTCCCCAAAGCTCAAGAGAAGATGCTGGACTCCTCTAGGTTCCACCAAGAAATAGGGAATAGACATGGGGGAAAAAAATCAATCCTGTGTCTTTATTAAAGAAAATTAGATAGAGACTAGATCTGACAAGTGAGATTCTGGCTAGAAGGGAGTGGGCTGGGCTTAGGCCCTGGGGATTCAAGGGCAGACTGATGACATAGGAAGGACCAAGAAGATCAGGTCCTGGCAGCAGCTGAGGAAGTGCCCGACGGGTGGGGCATGGGGGTGGGTGATCAGCTGGTTCTGCAGGGAGTCCAGGGCCATCCTTGGACCCCTTTTCTTGAGACCACCTTTTCTTGTCTACCTAGATCATCCACTGGTCCTGATCCTGTTCGTTGCCTTCCATGTCCACCTGCAGAGGAGGCTGGGTGTGGGTGGGGAGGAGCCTCAGCCACCCAGCCAGCCCCAGTCCCAGATCCTGCCCCTGGCAGGATCCAGGGTTTCTGTACCCTTGGCTACACCCCTGCCTACCTCATTGACCTCTCCGTCATCAGGTGACTCATTGTAGTCATTCATCTCATCCATGTCCTGCATGTCCTCGTCATCCTCTGAGTCCTCTTCACTGTCCTCATCGTCGTCTTCATCTTCCTCTTCCTCATCGTCATAGTGCTGGTGAGGCAGGGAAGAGCCTGGAGGGTCTATAGGTCTGCCTGGGCCACTTCAAGGACTGGCCCACTTGGAGCTTCTCTCTGGCCCACTTGGGGCCAATGAATGAGCTCCACTCCCTGATCCTGTCCCACTCGAGTCTAGCTGGTTGGTGCACGACCTTAGTGCTAAGCCCACTACCCACCCTCTCTCTCACCTCTTTCTGGCCTCCACCAGAGTTGAGGACCACACCTACTCTGGAGTCAGAGGTCAGACCTTCAGAATTAGAGCAGAGCTTCCGTCCACCTGAGCCCCACATAGGCCCCACCTGCTGGAGCCACTCACCTCTGAGGCCGGCTTGCCAATAGGTACCAGGTTGTTGTCTTTCTCTGCAATGCTCTGGAGCTGTGGCCAAACAGGGAGGAAAGCTGGGGCCCAAGCAGGGCAGTCAAAGGCATGGTACTCACCTGCCCTGCTCCCAAGAAGAGCCCCAAGTGTGGAGGAGATGCTTCCTTACGACTCTCAGGAAGATTCAGTCTCTTTCCTGTCATCTGCCACTTACTTATGAATTTGATCTAGCTAAGTAAACTCTTGTCTTTGGTTTCCTTATAAGATTATGGTGAGGATGAAGTGACACTACCAGCCTAGAACATGACATCTGCAAGGTCCTCGACAGACAGTCAAAAAATACTTCCTGTCTTGTAGGGAAAGGAACTTGGGCTCTGATCTGGCCTAGAGGTCCCAACAGTCTTCAGCAAATTAGGGTAACACAAAGGTGAGAACCTAGGGCCCCGGCTCAGGACAAAAACCTCCCCCAGGGCAGATGTGCAGAGTAGGGCCAGGTTAAGGCCAGAGAAGGGGGATGGAGAGCCTGACTGAAGCTCCCCTGCTATGCTAGGTTCTCACTCACCCAGGCCTGATGCTGCTGTTCTTGCTGCTGCAGCTCTGTCTCCTCCACACAGGGTCGATCCAGATTAAACCATAGTGTCTCAGTCACACGGGGGAAGAGTGAGGGGAACAAGGTGGACATGGTTCCTAGACTGAGGGAAAGGGTCAGGTGAATCCAGCTCTCTCAGATGTGTGTGGTTTTAGATTTTATTTGCTTCCATTTTGACTTGGGGATTGGATGGAGCGGATAGTAGCAGAGACACACCCCTTCCCTGTGGGAATCAGACAGAGCTGAGTTTGAGTCCTGGCTCCACCACTTACTAGCGGTTTGACCTTGGCCAAGTCACTTAACTTCTGAGCCTCGGCTTTCTCGTCTGTAAAATGGGACAATAACAATTATACCACCCTCACCATTATTCTTGGAGAAGGAAATAGCAACTCACTCCAGTATTCATGCCTGGAAAATCCCACGGACCGAGGAGCCTGCGGGGCTACAGTCCATGGGGTCGCAGAGTCGGATATGACTGAGCGACTTCACCATTATTCTAACAATTAGTAATTTACTTTATGGATAAGTAAAGCTGTTTGTAACCTATTCAAGAAGGGAAGAGAATGGAAGCCAAATGTAGAGAGAGGAAACCAGAATGCAGACTGGCAATACAAAATTCAAAATTTATTAAAGATGGCAGGACTCTACTGAAACTACCTCTACTCCCTCCAAACACCAGACCTACTTTTTGCTCCTCCATGTTGGCCCAGGCCATACCTACCCAGTGTCAGAAATTTAGGACACGAACCACCTCTACAATGAACCAGAGCCAAACTGGGGGGCAGGGAAAGGAGGTGTTACCACGTGCAAGTATGGCTCAGTAAAACATTCTAAAGGCATGAGTAAATAAGTAGATTAAAGACTGAATAGTTGAACTAACATGTGAGAGAATATACATAAACTCAGCTCGGCTTAAGTGGCTGAGGGAGCTGACAAGGAAGGTCCCGAGAATCTTAATTAAAACTTTGCAGCTCACAGGAAAACTGAGGCCCAGCAAAAGGCAACGACTAGCTCTAGGTCACACGGTAAACTGGGGGGGAACGCTTGGGCGGAGTAGACCAGGCCCGGCACACGAGACGAGGAGAAAAGGATCTATGTCTAATTCTGTCCTTGCCCTAATTTATTTGAGCAATCCGGGGCTAGCTGCTGCCCTTCCGTGAACCGCAGCTTCCCAGCGCGTCTAACAGGATCAATAACACCCCTCCCACACCTCACTCCCCACACCCAACTCCACGAAGTACTGAAAGGCCAAAGAACGCGGCTCCGAAAGACCAACCCATCGTCGTAAAACCACCACCCATTTTACGCTTATTATTATAATAAGCGTGGAATTGACCAACGAGAAGGCAGAGGCGGGATTCGGACAGGCATTTGCCCTTATACGGTCGCTAATCGCGAAAGGAGGATAAGGCCAATTAACTGGAAGAAATGCTGAGTGATTGGAAGTGGTACCAATGAGTGACGGGTTTTGTGTGACGGGGTGGGGCTTACTCTCGAGGAAGCGGCCAACGAGTTGGAGCGCTTTAATGTTAAGGGGAGCGTGAGCAGGCAGCTCCCGAGGAGGCGGATCAGGAGAATGGGGTTTCTCTGGAGTAGGGAGGGAAGGAGGGACGAGGAGTCAGGAGCCGCAGCCTAGCTTCTGTACTTACCGCGCCGGGAGGCGGCAGTCGGCGGCGACCCGGAAGCACTTCTTTCTGCCTGACCGGAAGAGCCCACCACAACCGAGGATACATCAAACGCATGCGTGTTTGCTCTTCTTTTGTTTCCCGCTCCCGCCCCGCCAGAGTGGAAGTGACGTTCCATACGTCGGTCACGTGCTGGATGGAAATTTGGCGCGCCAGCTCTGTCGGCCCAGCCTTGAGTTTCAGCCAATCGATCTCTCTAGCCTGGCCCGCCCCAACGGCCCCTTGTAGCCCCGCCTCTCTCTCCCCAGGCCGTTTTTCCTGGCCAATCCCTGCTGAAAAATAGCTAGCAGCGAGCAGTGTTAGTACTAGGACCAGGAAAATAAGTCTACTTCTACCTCAGAATCGCTGGGTGATTTTACTCCTCGCCATTACTGTCTGTCCTTTCTGCCCTTCAGTTTCCCGTTTTGGTGTATACATTCATTTATGTATGCCTTCGACGGAAATATTTGAGTCCCTATTATATTCTATATTCAAGGCCCTGCTAGAAGCGGAGCTAAATCTAGGAACATGGTCCCTGCCCTCAAAGACCTCAGAGTCAAGTAGGGAAGCCAGACTCTGCAGACCTGCAGTGGACTCCCGGGTCTTTTTTGGGGGGTGAGGGCGGGGGTGGGGGCCGCCCGGAAAGGGCAGCCCCAGGGAATGTGGGATCTTCTTCCCTGGCCAGGGATCCAACCAACGCTCTCTGCATTGGAGGCACTGACCGCCAGGGAAGTCCTTTCACTGATCTCAAGATTGCCTTTTCAGGTCTGCATTCCAGATTTTGTAAGGGCTTGACACAAAAATCTGGAATGCAGACCTGAATGCTGAAGAAGGCTTTCTTACCTCTTCTTGCTATTCTTTGGAACTCTGCCTTCAGATGCCTATATCTTTCCTATTCTCCTTTGCTTTTCGCCTCTTTTTTTCTCAGCTATTTGTAAGGCCGGCTTCCCTGGTGGCTCAGAGGTTAAAGCGTCTGCCTCTAATGCGGGAGACCTGGGTTCGATCCCTGGGTCGGGAAGTTCCCCTGGAGAAGGAAATGGCAATCCACTCCAGTATTCTTGCTTGGAGAATCCCATGGACGGAGAAGCCTAGTAGGTTACAGTCCACGGGGTCGCAAAGAGTCGGACACGACTGAGCGACTTCACCTCACCTCATTTGTAAGGCCTCTCCAGACAGCCATTTTGCCTTTTTTGCATTTCTTTTCCATGGGGATGGTCTTGATCCCTGTCTCCTGTACAATGTCATGAACCTCATTCCATAATTCATCAGGCACTCTATGTATCAGATCTAGGCCCTTAAATTATTTCTCACTTCCACTGTATAATCATAAGGGATTTGATTTAGGTCATACCTGAATGATCTAGTGGTTTTCCCTACTGTCTTCAATTTGAGTCTGAATTTGGTAATAAGGAGTTCATGATCTGAGCCACAGTCAGCTCCTGGTCTTATTTTTGTTGACTGTATAGAGCTTCTCCATCTTTGGCTGCATAGAATATAATCAATCTGATTTTGGTGTTGACCATCTGGTGATGTCCATGTGTAGACTCTTCTCTTGTGTTGGTGGAAGAGGGTGTTTGCTATGACCAGTGCACTTTCTTGGCAAAACTCTATTATTTGCCCTGCTTCATTCCACATTCCAAGGCCAAATTTGCCTGTTACTCCAGGTGTTTCTTGACTTGCTACTTTAGCATTCCAGTCCCCTATAATGAAAAATTGTTTGCTTTCTCGTTTACTTTTGTGGAGAGATTTTTCTGGGGTGGAAGGAGATTTTGTTTCAAATTTTATTTTCCTGACACATATTCTCTCTGTTCAGAGACACCTGTATTTTAGCTGTGGCTAAACTGTAAAGATTAAAACATGAATTACTTAGTATAGCATTCAAGCGCCAGTAAATTGAAATGGGGTGTTTATCAGGAAGACTGGGACTAGACAGAACCAAGGAACAGCTAAAGGTCTACCCAAAAGCCAGAGTCTGGGATGTGAGAAGTCTTTCTTGGGGGAAAGCAACTCCCTCTAGCATTTGAATTGTGTTTTGGGGACACTCTGCAAACATTAAAAGATAGCTACTCACCCTTGTTCATGGAATTTCTCTGGTATGCAAATCCAGCACTGCTGTCTTTTCTAAATGTAGGAATTTTCATTAAGTAACAAAAGAAATGCACATTAAAGATAACATATTTCTGGAGCAGGTCAAATAGCTTCTTTATTGGGTCCCTTTCCAGTTTCCCTGACAATCTTCCCTTAGTTTTGGTGACATTCAAAGAGCATAAATGTAGTTTTCCTGGCTACTGGTGGTATCATCCATTAAGTTTTTGTGTCCTTAAGAGACCAGGTCTTATTCATTTCTGTCCCCCAAACATCTGGGCACATAGCAGTTGCTCACTGAATACTCGTACAAACAAATAAACACATGAGGGTATCCGATGTACAAGGCATTATAAAACACAATGAGGGATGCATACATGATGAAAATAGCTAGCGATCCTTGAGTTTTTACATGGTTAATATGGAGAGTAATATCAAACAGCTTTATTATCTCTCGCTCTCACTTTGAAATTCTCTCTATTGGAATATTTCTTGTCCCATCATATAGTTTTCAATGGCTCTGATGTGACCCCACTCCAGTACTCTCGCCTGGAAAATCCCATGGATGGAGGAGCTTGGTGAAGCATAAATGTAGTTTTCCTGGCTACTGGTGGTATCATCCATTAAGTTTTTGTGTCCTTAAGAGACCAGGTCTTATTCATTTCTGTCCCCCAAACATCTGGGCACATAGCAGTTGCTCACTGAATACTCGTACAAACAAATAAACACGTGAGGGTATCCGATGTACAAGGCATTATAAAACACAATGAGGGATGCATACATGATGAAAATAGCTAGCGATCCTTGAGTTTTTACATGGTTAATATGGAGAGTAATATCAAACAGCTTTATTATCTCTCGCTCTCACTTTGAAATTCTCTCTATTGGAATATTTCTTGTCCCATCATATAGTTTTCAATGGCTCTGATGTGACCCCACTCCAGTACTCTCGCCTGGAAAATCCCATGGATGGAGGAGCTTGGTGGGCTGCAGTCCACGGGGTCACAAAGAGTCGGACAGGACTGAGCGACTTCACTTTCACTTTTCACTTTCATGCATTGGAGAAGGAAATGGCAACCCACTCCAGTGTTCGTACCTGGAGAATCCCAGGGACAGGGGAGCCTGGTGGGCTGCCGTCTATGGGGTTGCATAGAGTCGGACTCGACTGAGGCGACTTAGCAGCAGCAGCAGTGAGTTATAACTATCATCTACATTCTCATATGAGATTATATACTTTGAACTTATTTTAACAGTGAGGTTTCTCCTTCTCCCTGGCTCAGTTCTGACAAAAAGGGATGCATTCTCAGTCAGGGATTTGGTGGGGGGCGGGGAGTGGGGGTGGCCAGCTTCTCTTAGCTCATCTCATGTGAGATTTTACCTACTTCGGTTTTATTTATACAGAGTTGCGGGATGCCCTTAGCTTGAGTTGACTCTGGTGGTGCCTAATTTACGAAATGGCAACATAACTGTTTTAGTTGTTCAGGTAAAATCTTTGGAATAATCCTTGATCCTATCTTTCTTCAATGTGCTATATCCAGTTCTTCTCTAAATCCTTCAAAATATTCCTGCATCCAGCCATTTCTCTCGCACCCTCGGGTAGTGTTCTCCTTCATCTTCTCTTTAAATTGCTGCATGAGTTTTCTGCCTGTTCTTCCAGCGGATTCCACTCCATCTAGACTACATGCCACATAGTAGCCCAAGGGATCCTATCAAAATGCCAATATCCTTCTATTTTTCTATCCTAAAACCCCGAAGATTTTCCCTTCCTGCAAGTCATGAATGTTTAGGCCGGTTGATTTGAGAAGAGAAAGTACAAATGTGTCCTGTGATCCTGAACGTGCGGTTTTGGAAATAACAATTAATAGCAGAGAAAGGATCAGGAGGCTGTGGTTTCGCGAGCCCGCCTCTAGATGGCACTTTGGCATCGCGCAAATTTCCATCCTGGTTGTGAAATCCTTGGAGCGCAGACCGCTCATCATTTCAAGCTGAACACCTCCAGGTATAGGCCGGTTGATTTGAGAAGAGAAAGTACAAATGTGTCCTGTGATCCTGAACGTGCGGTTTTGGAAATAACAATTAATAGCAGAGAAAGGATCAGGAGGCTGTGGTTTCGCGAGCCCGCCTCTAGATGGCACTTTGGGATCGCGCAAATTTCCATCCTGGTTGTGAAATCCTTGGAGCGCAGACCGCTCATCATTTCAAGCTGAACACCGCCAGGTAGCCTAGACTGAATCCGACTGAATTTCCCGCTCCTTTCTTTCCTCTTCTCACTCCTCCTTTTCAGTTCAGTTCAGTTCAGTTCAGTTCAGTCGCTCAGTCGTGTCCGACTCTTTGTGACCCCATGGACTGCAGCACGCCAGGCCTCCCTGTCCATCACCAACTCCCGGAGTTCACTCAGATTCACGTCCATTCAGTCGGTGTTGCCATCCAACCATGTCATCCTCTGTCGTCCCCTTCTCCTCCCGCCTTCAATCTTTCCCAGCATTAGGGTCTTTTCAATGAGTCGGCTCTTCGCATCAGGTGGCCAAATATTGGAGTTTCAGCTTCAACATCAGACTTTCCAATGAATGTTTAGGACTGGTTGTATCAAAGGACTCTTGTTGTTCAAGGGACTCTCAAGAGTCTTCTCCAACATCACAATTCATTATAACGTTAAAAAAAAAATTAATTGGGGAGCCTCTGAAGCGACTGGACTCTCTCTGAGGAACACTTTGAGTGTCTGTTGTTTGAGAAGGTAGATTACCCAGGACTCACGCCCAGGAGGTTAGAGGACAGGGGCAGGGTGCTGCCAGCGGAACACTCAGGCACTTGGACTCCTTTGAGGGGCTTGGGTGCAACCGGAGGGATGACTGACTAGAGGGGTTGACATCTGGGGAAAGAAATCTAAAAAGTTCCATCCCAATTCGTCACTTTTACAAAGTGCCTTCTTTTTCTTCTTCCTTTTCTTTTTTTGCAAGACTGAGCTTAGGCGAATGCAGAAATTGGGGTCAGAAGGCGGTTGCAGGAGAGCAGATGTGCGCTGGAGGCGGCCGGCTGCTCTGCGACCCGGGCTGACCAGGAGCTGAGCCTGAGCGCGCCTGCCGTGCCCCTTCAAGCTTCGAGGTGAAAGATGAGCGCGGAGGGCAGCGCCCCAGGCCTCTCCTAAGGCCAACCCAGCCTACAGATGTGCGCTGGAGGCGGCCGGCTGCTCTGCGACCCGGGCTGACCAGGAGCTGAGCCTGAGCGCGCCTGCCGTGCCCCTTCAAGCTTCGAGGTGAAAGATGAGCGCGGAGGGCAGCGCCCCAGGCCTCTCCTAAGGCCAACTCAGCCCGGAGCTGGGCCTGGAGAGGCGCTTACCGCCCAGAGGCGCGTGGGCCTTGGAACGCGGCTCCCGCAGCTGCCCGGAGCAGCGGGCGCTGAGTAAGGACCGGGCAGGGCGCCGCCGAGCGCGCTTGCAGCCTGATGCCCACCGCGCCTCACCAGGCCGAGAACCGCCCAGCCCCCCGGGAGCTGCAAGTGGCCAGACCTGCTCCTGTGAGGCTTCTTCAGGTCGGGTGGGGACCAAAGGGACGTCTGCAGGTTTAGCACAGGAGACCCCAGATGTGTTGGTGGTGTCTCGGGATGGAAACCGTCACCACAGCCCCTCTTGGTAGCTCTTTTGCTTCAGTCAGTTTCTTGTGGAGGCTGCAGGGTTCCCTGAGATTCCTCTGGGCCATGCCTGCTCTGTGGTTTGCGCGACCCAGAGAAAAATGACACTGTGGGCCCCTGATGAAAAGCTTAATAATTTCAAGGCAGAGGCAGCACAGCATTGAAACAGCCTGGTCCTGACAAGTGTGACTTATGGGCCCTGTGTGACTGCTCAGGTGTCACTCACCAAGCCTGTGATGCCAGCCTGCCCTCTGGGCACCCCTTTTTCCAGCGTTCAAGTGAGGTATACTTTTAACTTCACCTCTCTCCTGCTTTCTTAAGCTTTAGGGAACATTGTTCTATCTTGGACCTATAAGGGAGGGACTCTCTCAATAGCCAGTGAAAAGAGCCGCTAACTTGTAGAAACCATGTGCCTAACCCCTTTTCATTCATGCTGATTTAATGTCTCCCTTGATATCTTTCAAAGGAGCTTCCTCAAAATCCAGAGTTTCTGAAGCTTAGGAACAGATGCTTTCTGTGTTGTTCTGAAAAACGCTTGTAAGGAGAAGAAACCTTGCTATGCAAGAGCTCAGGAGAGGCCACAGTTGAACTCAGACACAAGAAGAGAGAGCCTTTGAATCTGCCTGAAGCCAGTCTATTTTTGATGACAATGTGCAGGTATTTGGCTCTTTTTAATGCAAGGAAAAGACATTAAGTTTCAAAAATGGTTGTTTTTTTGATTTAAGGTCTTCCAATTACTTCCATTCTTCCTTTTGAATTAATTTATTTAACTTTCTGTCATAAATCAAATCAGTTGATTCACTATTCTTTGATTACAAAGAAATGAGCATAAATTCTATTGCTGTCATCAGTTTTTAGTAATCCGACCACTTTCACACATAAGATGTCATTTAGCCCTTATACCATCCCTGTGAGTAGACACTCACGGTGCCATTTTCAGAGGAAGAATGGAGGCTCAAGAAGATGAAGTGAATGGCCCAAGGTCCCACAGCTGGGAGTAAGTGGAGACTTGAGGTCCTTACACAGCTGAGCAACTAACGCATTTGAGGTCCTTGCAGATCCTTTGTTTCCAAATCTGTGCCTGCTCCACTGTTTCAGAGGCCTTTTCGACAAATAGTGTCTTTTGGTTGTTGTTTAATTGCTAAGTCTTGCCCAGCTGTTTGTGACCCCTATTGACTGTAGCCTGCCAGGCTTCTCTGTCAATGGGATTTCCCAGAGAATACCAGAGTGGGCCACCATTTCTTTCTTTAGAGGATCTTCCAAACCCAGGGATTGAACCTGTGTCTTCTTCACTGGCAGGCAGATTCTTTACTGCTGAACTACAGGGAATCCCCAAGTGTCTTGCTATACACATATAAAACTTCAAGTGTTAATTCCTTATTAGAATCTCTACCTTTTTGCATCCAGAGATAGTTTCACAGTAATAAAATTCAGTCAGCTGTTACCTTCCTCTTGAAAACATTCAGTTAGTGGTCAGAATGAGATAATTTTGGTCTCATTTTCAGGACAATTTCCATGAAGAAATCCATGTTGAACTGTATCAAAAGTATGTCCTTCAGTACCTTCTCCCATCATCCATATCTACTGAATATTCAGTTCAGTTCAGTTCAGTTGCTCAGTCGTGTCCAACTCTTTGAGACCCCATGAATGGCAGCACACCAGGTCTCCATGTCCATCACCATCTCCCAGAATTCACTCAAACTCACGTTGACCAAAAAGCTCCTTTTGTTTTTTAAGTAAAATTATAAGACACATTTTTAAAATTTTCATCAAGGATTTTATTGAACAATGTATTCATTGATTTGTTGTTTTACTATCTTCTGCCTTTTTTTTTTTTAAAGGCTACTTCATAATGCCATCTTTCCAAAACTTTTTATCTTTTCGAGCAAAGAACTCTTTCAAGTGACTTTTACAGTCATCCAGAGAAATGAACATTTTATTTTTCAATAAGAGAACTTTATAAAGACTGAAATAAATGGACATTTGAAGGTTTAATGTTCAGTGAATACCATGGATGAATCAGAACTTTTCAGCCAATCTGTGACAGTTTTTGCCTGGTCAAAAAGAAAGATGCAGTCTTGAGATAACCTGATGGAAGATTATGTGTATTTTCTGTTGACTAATTCCAGACACTTTTCGTTGAGTGCTGCCTTTAGTTGGTCTAATGGGAGCAGTACTTGTTGGAATCAATTGTCTAGTTTTCCAGAAGAAGCTCATAAAAGAAGATGATTCCCTTCTAGTGCCACAATATACACAACATCACCTTCTTTGAATGAAGAGTGGTCTTTGGTGTGGTTGACGGTGGCTTATTTCACTTTGCCCATGATCTCTTCCATTCTACAGTATTGTAGAGTATCCACTTTTTATTACCCGTCATTTTTCAGTTGCTCAGTCATGTCCAACTCTTTGCAATCCCATAGACTGCAGCACACCAAGCTTCCCTATCTTTCACCATCTCTCAAAGTTTGCTCGAATTCATGTCCTTTGAGTCAGTGATGCCATCCAACCATCTCATCCTCTGCAGTACCCTTCTCCTGCCCTCCATCTTTGCCAGCATCAGGGTCTTTTCCAATGAGTCGGCTCTTTGCATCAGGTGGCCAAAGTATTGGAGCTTCAGCATCAGTCCTTCCAATGAATATTTTGGGTGATTGACTGGTTTGATCTCCTTGCAGTACAAAGGTCTCTCAAGAGTCTTCTCCAGCACCACAGTTTGAAGGCATCAGTTCTTCAGCACTCAGCCTATTTTATTGTCCAGCTCTCACATCTGCATATGACTACTGAAAAAAATCATAGCTTTGACTATATGGACCTTTGTAGGCAAAGTAATGTCTCTGCTTTTTAATATACCATCTAGGATTGAAGGAAGAAGGAGAAGGGGACAACAGAGGATGAGATGGTTGGATGGTTTCACTAACTCCATGGACATGAATTTGAGAAAGCTCTGGGAATTGGTGATGGATGGGAAAGCCTGGAGTGCTTCAGTCCGTGGGGTCGCAAAGAGTTGGACATGACTGAGCAACTGAACTGAACTTAACTGAGGTTTGTCTAGGTTTGATGTTTTTGAACCGTGGTGTTGGAAGAGACTCTTGGGAATTCCTTGGACTGCAAGGAGATCAATTCAGTCTATCCTAAAGGAAATTGATCATGAATATTCGTTGGAAGGAGTGATGCTGAAGTGATGGCTGAAGCTCCAACACCTAACATGAAGAGCCAACTCATCAGAAAGGATGCTGATGCTGGGAAAGATTGAAGGCAGGAGGAGAAGGGGATAACAAAGAATGAGATTGTTGGATAGCATCACCAACTTAATGGACATAAGTTTGAGCAAGCTTGGGAGGTGGTGAAGGACAGGGAATCCTGATGTGCTGTAGTCCATCAGGTTACAAAGAGTCAGACACAACTGAAAGACTGAGCAACAGAAACAGGTTTGTCATTGCTTTTCTTCCAAGGAGCAAGTGTCTTTTAATTTCATGACTACAGCAGAAGTAGTAGGAAAACTCCAGAAGTTTTTCTGGAGTTCTTTATTTTGTTCTATGATTTGATGGATGTTGGCAATTTGATCTCTGGTTCCTCTGCCTTTTCTAAATCCAGCTTGAACATCAGGAAGTTATCTGTTCATGTACTGTTGAAGCCTAGCTTGGAGAATTTTGGGCATTACTTTGCTAGTATGTGAAATGAGTGCAATTGTGCAGTAGTTTGAACATTCTTTTTCATTGCCTTTGTTTGGGATTTGAAATGAAAACTGACCTTTTCCAGTCTTGTGGCCACTGCTGAGTTTTCTGGTTTGTTTGCATACTGAGTGTCATATTTGTTTTAAAAACAGAATGTTTTCACTGCATTTTCAGTAGAGAACCACATGTGAAAATATAGTCAAGAAGGTTTTTTATATCTTAACTGATGTGGAACCCAAACATTGGTGATTAACATAACCAAATTGATGCAAGTGATTTTTAAACACTTGATTTGGGTATTCTGAGTATGCTGATTATCACCACGTGGTAATAATGGTGGTGATAATCAGTGTTATACACTGATTGTTCTCAATTAGTGTCTCAGTTTGCTAGCTATGAACTTCAACTGGTCTACCTAACCATGGGGCATCATCCAGAGAAATTGCCCTCATGAAACTTCACAAACCACTTTTGACATGTTCAGTCAGTTATGTTTTTGCCAACACTGCATAAATCTTTTCTTTTGTGTATCAGTTTTACCTTCCTTGAAATAATAAAACATAATATACCAAAATGCTGATTTTCTTCCACAATCAATATTAAATGAGCTATGCGAAAAATCACCATATATGATATTTTTAAATGCACACTGATATGACAGCTGTCACAATACAATCTAACAAAATTGTTTCAAATGAAGTTGAAGACAACTAAGTGCTGCCACTAAAGCCATCTTACAAAAAAAAAGAAAGAAAGAAAGGAAAGAAAAGAAACTTTTGGCTAAAACTCAATATATCCAAATCTTTTCTGGGTAAATATAAACAGAACTGTCTCAACAGTATACCACTGATCTCTTAGGTCTAGCATCATCTTTTTTTTTTTTTTTTTATTTTAGCATTTTCTTATATAACTTACATACAACTCATTTGTCTGTACTATGAGTTTAGGGACTCAAAGTCCTTTCCTTCTGACAAATGTCCACATAGATTGTCAAATGGCAGATTGTCCTTAAGTACCAAGTTTCTATGGAGAAAACCCACACCCAAGAACAGCTTTCAGTTCCTTCTATCTTTTCCCTCACACTACCAAGTCTAATCTTGTACTGCTCGCCAAATGACAGGGCAATAAATCAAGAGACAAGTTGTTGGAGCAAGGAATAGTGACTTTATTTGGAAAGCCAACAGATGAATAAGATGGTGGACTAGTGTCCCCAGAAAACATCATTACCAAGTTAGAATTCAAGCTTCCTTTCTACTAAAAGGCGAAGGGGTATGGTTGGTAGTTGCACATTTCTTGATGTCAGAATCCTTTGTTCTTGCAGCTGTTCTGGCAGGTCAAGTTATAATGGTCCTGTAAACCTCCAACAAGACAAATATTATTCTCTGTTCTGCAAATTTTTATCTCTGTATGAATGGCAGAATATTATACACTAAGAATGAGCTATAATGTATATTTCAGGTATAGGCAACATTCTTAACTTGTAGCAAAAGCAACAGAATCCAAAGGTTAAAGTAAAAGAAATAGATCTATATGGAATCAGATTTGTTCTTTCCTTTTATGCTCTTTACCCAGGCCATCTTCAAATTTCCACTTGTCAGTAAGCGGTACACTTCACTTCTCTCTCCTTTTCTCTAATTCTAGGCTTTTATGGAATATTCCTTTTAAGAAATTATATATATATACATATATTTGAGGTGAGGGATTAGTGCTTTATAGTTTTGTTTTTGCTTTCCAGTGACTTAAAGAATAGAGAAGGCTCTTCATGGAAGAAAAGAGAAAGAAAGAAGGGAGTGTGCAGAGAAAAACTCGATCTATAATTTGAGTTATAACCTTGTTACATAATCTCCCATTTAAATTTTGCATCCTTCCAAAGAAAGTTCCTTTCTATCTAGGAGCTTTTCTTCTCCCAAGAATGTAGGAGTCCGGGTGCTCTGGACTATGCTTTAAGAGTAATTTCTAAGTGACTCTTTGCAAGCCAGTGAGCTATGTGGGAGAAAAACTTTCTCCAGGCAAATACACACACCAAAATTCCTATGTTTTGAAAACAAAAAACAAAAAACAAAAAACAAACTTATTGGAATATAGTTGATTTACTATGTGTGTTAGTTTCAGGTGTACAGCAAAGTGATTATATATATAGGTAAAATATGTTAATAAATAAGTTTTGCTGGTGTTATAGTAAAGTTGTTACATAAAAAACTGCACTTAGATTTTTAAAGATGAAACTACAGTATTTAGGGTCAACATGCAGTGAAATTAGTAAGATAGTTATTTAAAAGTTTTCATAGTAATAAAAAGAGTTTAAAAAGACAAAGATACACAATGAGACACTGGTACTTGTTAAACACAGAGAGTATTAATGAACATAGTCTGTTCTCTCTAATTTCATGTATTGTACACTATCAAATCTTAGATGCTAGCCAATGCCCCACTAAAGAACAGGCAAGAATTAAACTATCACCATCATCAAGTGAGCTATATTCCAACCTTAGTGATATTAGGAGCTAAAAAATTAAGTGCACCTTAGAATCAAGGAAATTTTGTACAGTTGAATTTTTCACTTAAAGAAAAAGAAGATGACATTTTGGAAGTTACAAGTGTATGTGAGAAGTAGAGGTGGGGTGGGATTCAGAAAGGTGAATGATCTCAATTCTTTTGAAAGGGACTCTACCTAGCATCATCTTTTGATATTTGAAATATCTGGATCCAACAAGATGATCTCTATATGAGACTTTCAAATCATCTATTATTATTTCACAAATTCACAAATATTTATTAAACTTGTATTCAATCCCTAGACTGTATCAATGAATATAAGGTTAATAAATATTTGTGAATATGACAGGAAAAAGCACAGAAAATATCACTGCTCTTATGGAGCTTACATTCTAGTGAAATGTATAGAAGACATATAGTTAATAAATGCATGCATCAGAAAGTTTTAATAAGGACAATGAAGAAAAAGAAGGGATAGTAAGAATATAGAAAGACATGGGAACTGAGTGTCATTTTAACTGAGGTGTTTTGCAGAGGTAATTTTTGGATATACAGCAGACTCAAATGAATTGGGAAATAATATTAATAAGTACATTTAGTTGTGATTCTTTCTTTTTGCTTGTCAGGAGCATCTGACATGAAACCTTACCACTCTTTATGGTGACCTTTCTTCCCAGTCATTTATTAAATCCAATACAATGTTTTCTCTATCATCGAATCTCTCTAATTTTGTTTTATACATCTTCAAATGAGATAATACCTCCTTAGCCTACCTCTCAGAGTAGTTAAGAAGATCAAATGAAAAGATGTATGACAGATGGTTTTGAAATATTAAAAATACAGTAGACTCATAATGGATAACTTCTTCATATAAACCAGCCTTTCCAGCTGACCTTAAGTTGTATTTTATTTGATGTTTTAAGTGATAGCCCATGTGGGGCTGAGCATGCTTGTAATATTTTTACTTTATCAGTTTAGATTCTAGATTTTGGTTAATACATTTCATCTCACATGCTTGCCTCGAGTATTGGCAATGGCTTTCTGTAGTTCTGCTGTGAACTAATGTTCTCCCACCATGTAGCCCATCATCATAAACAATGCCTAAATACACTTGACTTGTCCTCTGCTCCTCTTCTTCTAATAGATTATTTACAGTGGGATAGAGGGAAAATGTTTCAGTGTTTTATCTGCCATTGCCAAAAAGGGAAAATCTGCTAATAGTCTGCTTAATCTTCTTTAGATCATAATTACCTGTCCAGAGGTGATAGAAATTGTTGCCTGTGTCTTCCTACTATCCGTCTAGCTGCTTCATTGCATCCTAAGTCAATCTTCTGTTCTAATTCAGATTTTCCTGGCATCTCAGAAACTCCTTCATAGACCTCTTGCTTCCTCCTGGCAAGCCAACTGACAAATACCAGATGCTGCCTCTTGGCTTCCTTTGATTTGCCCTTCAAATATGTGGCCAGATATTTCCTCATGTGGCCATCTGATTCCGTATTTTGTGCACTCTTCAAAGACATTAGTCTCAGACATAGAATATTATTATTTCACAAATTCACAAATATTTATTAAACTTGTATTCAATCCCTAGACCGTATCAATGAATATAAGGTTAATAAATATTTGTGAATATGACAGGAAAAAGCACAGAAAATATCACTGCTCTTATGGAGCTTACATTCTAGTGAAATGTATAGAAGACATATAGTTAATAAATGCATGCATCAGAAAGTTTTAATAAGGACAATGAAGAAAAAGAAGGGATAGTAAGAATATAGAAAGACATGGGAACTGAGTGTCATTTTAACTGAGGTGTTTTGCAGAGGTAATTTTTGGATATACAGCAGACTCAAATGAATTGGGAGAATAATATTAATAAGTACATTTAGTTGTGATTCTTTCTTTTTGCTTGTCAGGAGCATCTGACATGAAACCTTACCACTCTTTATGGTGACCTTTCTTCCCAGTCATTTATTAAATCCAATACAATGTTTTCTCTATCATCGAATCTCTCTAATTTTGTTTTATACATCTTCAAATGAGATAATACCTCCTTAGCCTACCTCTCAGAGTAGTTAAGAAGATCAAATGAAAAGATGTATGGCAGATGGTTTTGAAATATTAAAAATACAGTAGACTCATAATGGATAACTTCTTCATATAAACCAGCCTTTCCAGCTGACCTTAAGTTGTATTTTATTTGATGTTTTAAGTGATAGCCCATGTGGGGCTGAGCATGCTTGTAATATTTTTACTTTATCAGTTTAGATTCTAGATTTTGGTTAATACATTTCATCTCACATGCTTGCCTCGAGTATTGGCAATGGCTTTCTGTAGTTCTGCTGTGAACTAATGTTCTCCCACCATGTAGCCCATCATCATAAACAATGCCTAAATACACTTGACTTGTCCTCTGCTCCTCTTCTTCTAATAGATTATTTACAGTGGGATAGAGGGAAAATGTTTCAGTGTTTTATCTGCCATTGCCAAAAAGGGAAAATCTGCTAATAGTCTGCTTAATCTTCTTTAGATCATAATTACCTGTCCAGAGGTGATAGAAATTGTTGCCTGTGTCTTCCTACTATCCGTCTAGCTGCTTCATTGCATCCTAAGTCAATCTTCTGTTCTAATTCAGATTTTCCTGGCATCTCAGCAACTCCTTCATAGACCTCTTGCTTCCTCCTGGCAAGCCAACTGACAAATACCAGATGCTGCCTCTTGGCTTCCTTTGATTTGCCCTTCAAATATGTGGCCAGATATTTCCTCATGTGGCCATCTGATTCCGTATTTTGTGCACTCTTCAAAGACATTAGTCTCAGACATAGAATTTTTTTGGAGATAAGTAAGTCTATATAGAAATTCTAAATCTTACTGACTAGAGTGAAATATATGAATCCAATAATTAGAAACTTGAAAGTTGATTCAGATTACAACTAAAATATCTAAAGTCTCTTTATGCCAGAAAAAGATTTGCCAAATTTAATCAGAAGATTGTAGTATTATTAGAATCTTAACAGTTCTTCTAATTGGGTGTGCAATGGTCCCTTGAATGCAAGCCTGAATTTCAATTTTTTAGGAAATATTTAAGACAGCCAGGGGAAGTCTATCCTTCTAAGTAAAGTAAGTTAATTTGTGCATGTACATTTTTTACTCAAATTAATGGATTTGGAATTTATATCAAACAAAAACAGTAAAGTGAGAGCTAATATCATGTGACTTTATGGAAAGGACCTCCTAGAGTCTGAATAATACAGTCGGTTGTAGAGATCAAGTTATACTTGAAATGGGGCTCTCAGGGGCCAGCCTATCCAGGGAAGAGCTTTCACCTCAGATTGTCTGTTTCAACAGATTAACTTTATTTTCTTTTGACATTGCAACATCGTTCTCTCAAGCTATTGATATTTTAAAAGTTATTTTATAATATTTTTATATTAAAAGCTCCCAAAATTTCTTCCTAGGGACAAATATTCATGGCTGTGTAAATGTGTTCTAACAGAGTCTTTTGTGCCTGCCCCTCCAAAAGATGAAGATGAAGACCTTGATATTTATGAAAAGTTCAGCAGGTTTTAGATATAGTTCTCCATTAAAATGTCCTTAATGCCTTCTCTTTTCAGCTTTGCTGACTGAATTCAAGAGATCTCAAGTTAAATAAGAATTCCATGTTAATATGGCTTAAAAGATGAGATATGAATCAATCACTTATGACATCTGGGGTACATTTGAAAATCTGAAAAGGCAGTCACTGAAACAAAAATAGTGAACAAAAAGTAGCTGTTTGCCTGACGGTATGGAATGATATTTTAATAAAACAAAATTTAAGATCCCAAGTTAAAAGTCAGAGTTGAAAACTGAAGGTGTGATTTATCCTTAATGCCTTCTCTTTTCAGCTTTGCTGACTGAATTCAAGAGATCTCAAGTTAAATAAGAATTCCATGTTAATATGGCTTAAAAGATGAGATATGAATCAATCACTTATGACATCTGGGGTACATTTGAAAATCTGAAAAGGCAGTCACTGAAACAAAAATAGTGAACAAAAAGTAGCTGTTTGCCTGACGGTATGGAATGATATTTTAATAAAACAAAATTTAAGATCCCAAGTTAAAAGTCACAGTTGAAAACTGAAGGTGTGATTTGCAATTGAGATACTCCTCAGATGGGCAATTTTATGTGTTTTCATTCAACTTAGGTATCAAAGGGATACTGTATTTAACTTAAATAGTTAATAGTATATAGTTAATAGGTTAATAGTTCTTTGAATATATGTGGATAGGTCACCTAATTGAGAAAAATAAGATTATTTTACTGTGAATATTCAAAAAGAAAATATCTTTGAAGACCATGTTTTGAAATCAAGTTGTTTTATTTTTAAAAAGAAGACCAAAACTGTATGTAAATAATAGTTGGTTAATTTCCTTTATCTAAAGTTTTATGCTTTCTGACTGCAGTTGTTAATTCCAAAGCTTAGTCTAGCAGCAGAAATAGAAGGAGCTACAAAAGCTGTGAAGCTTGACTAAGAGATCCTGCCTTCTACTTGTTTAAGGGATCTTTTATAGCTTCTTGATACTTCCTAGCTCAAAGGTACTGCTTGGGAAGTAAAGCCTTTGAGGTAAAAAAAGCATTTTGTCAGACTAATAGGAATGATTTTCTAAAGAGTTTCCTCTAAAGATTACAAAGTTATGTGAGGGAGGGAATGTTTTCAAAATGAGAGAGAATTCTCACAAGGGAAAATTCCTCAGGGAAGCTGGTGGGTGGAGATGAAAAGGAATATATCACATTTCTTAGTGACTAAGGGAAGTAAGAGGAGAGTTGAAGTAATCTCTTGTTATAATTCCTTTAGCTTCTATTATTTGTTTGATAAGAACCTCAAGGAATTAATATTTAGAATAATAGTAAAAAACATTAATTTTCTAAGTATTGTTAATGAATTATTCTTTCCTTTCTTTTCATTGCTTTATTTTTACATGCTTTTCTTTCTGGTGAGGTCATTTCTGAGTTGTTTAGTGGGTATAAAGAAGCTTCTTGTGGAAAAGTATTAAACAAATAGCAATATTAGAATACTGTTCATACTGTTCATGGGGTTCTCAAGGTGGGAATACGTAAGTGGTTTGCCATTCCCTTCTCCAGTGGACCACATTCCCTCAGACCTCTCCACCACGACCCACCCATCTTGAGTGGCTCCACGCGGCATGGCTTTTAGAACTAACACTCAAAAAAGATATCCTTTTCATTATAGGGGACTGGAATGCTAAAGTAGGAAGTCAAGAAACACCTACAGTAAAAGGCAAATCTGGCCTTGGAATGCAGAATGAAGCAGGGCAAAGACTAATAGAGTTTTGCCAAGAAAATACACTGGTCATAGCAAACACCTTCTTCCAACAACACAAGAGAAGACTCTACACATGAACATCACCAGATGGTCAACACTGAAATCAGATTGATTATACTCTTTGCAGCCAAAGATGGAGAAGCACTATACAGTCGATGAAAACAAGACCAGGAGCTGACTGTGCGGCCAGATCATGAACTCCTTATTACCAAATTCAGACTCAAATGGAAGAAAGTAGGGAAAACCTCTAGACCATTCAGGTATGACCTAAATCAAATCCTTTATGATTATACAGTGGAAGAGAGAAATAGATTTAAGGGCTTAGATAGAGTGCCTGATGAACTATAGATGGAGGTTCGTGACATTGTACAGGAGACAGGGATCAAGACCATCCCCATGGAAAAGAAATGCAAAAAAGCAAAATGGCTGTCTGGGGAGGCCTTACAAATAGCTGTGAAAAGAAGAGAGGCAAAATGCAAAGGAGAAAAGGAAAGATATAAGCATCTGAATGCAGAGTTCCAAAGAATAGCAAGAAAAGATAAGAAAGCCTTCTTCAGCAATCAATGCAAAGAAATAGAGGAAAACAACAGATGGGAAAGACTAGAGATCTCTTCAAGAAAATTAGAGATATCAAGGGAACATTTCATGCAAAGATAGGCTCGATAAAGGACAGAAATGTTCTGGATCTAACAGAAGCAGAAG
>SJYC01027763.1:0-10843 GCA_006408675.1 Madoqua kirkii | reverse complement strand
GCTGGATCATGGAAAAAGCAAGAGAATTCCAGAAAAACATCTATTTCTGCTTTATTGACTATGCCAAAGCTTTTGCCTGTGTGGATCACAATAAACTGTGGAAAATTCTGAAAGAGATGGGAATACCAGACCACCTCACCTGCCTTTTGAGAAATCTGTATGCATGTCAGGAAGCAACAGTTAGAACTGGACATAGAACAACAGACTGGTTCCAAATAGGAAAAGGAATACGACAAGGCTGTATATTTTCACTCTGCTCATTTAACTTCTATGCAGAGTGCATCATGAGAAACGCTGGGCTGGAAGAAGCACAAGCTGGAATCAAGATTGTGGGAGAAATATCAATAACATCAGATATGGAGATGACACCACCCTTATGGCAGAAAGTGA
Organism: Madoqua kirkii; assembly: GCA_006408675.1. Taxonomy (NCBI): domain Eukaryota; kingdom Metazoa; phylum Chordata; class Mammalia; order Artiodactyla; family Bovidae; genus Madoqua; species Madoqua kirkii. The sequence continues at coordinate 10,453 of SJYC01027763.1, read as the reverse complement.
AGAGGAATTAAAAAGCCTGTTGATGAAAGTGAAAGAGGAGAGTGAAAAAGTTGGCTTAAAGATCAACATTCAGTAAACAAAGACTATGGCATCTGGTCCCATCACTTCATGACAAATAGATGGGGAAACAGTGGAAACAGTGTCAGATTTTATTTTGGGGGGGCTCCAAAATCACTGCAGATGGTGATTGTAGATATGAAATTAAAAGACGCTTACTCCTTGGAAGTAAAGTTATGGCCAACCTAGATAGCATATTTAAAAGCAGAGACATTACTTGCCAACAAAGATCTGTCTAGTCAAGGCTACGGTTTTTCCTGTGGTCATGTATGGATGTGAGTTGGACTGTGAAGAAAGCTGAGCGGCCAAGAATTGATGCTTTTGAACTGTGGTGTTGGAGAAGACTCTTGAGAATCCCTTGGACTGAAAGGAGATCCAACCAGTCTATTCTAAAGGAGGTCGGTCTTGGGTGTTCTTTTGAAGGAATGATGCTGAAGCTGAAACTCCAGTACTTTGGCCACCTCATGTGATGAGTTGACTCATTGGAAAAGACTTTGATACTGGGAGGGATTGGGGGCAGGAGGAGAAGAGGGCGACAGAGGATGAGATGGCTGGATGGCATCACCGACGGGATGGACGTGAGTTTTAGTAAACTCCCAGAGTTGGTGATGGACAGGGAGACCTGGCGTGCTGTGATTCATGGGGTCGCAGAGAATTGGACAGGGCTGAGTGACTAAACTGCACTAAACTGAATATTAGAATAAGGTAACACAGGCATAAAGAAAATGTTTCTTCTGAAAAATAAAATATCAACACTTTTAAAATTAACCTCAAAATAAAAACATTAAAATATATGTAAGCACATTTGCATCAATTAATGTTCAGTTTTACAAGTTCTGCATTAAAGCATTTTTTTAGAGAATCTTTTATGTGCTTCAGTATTTCACATGCTAGTACTTGGTCTTCTCCTTGTAACCTAATAATGAGATTATGAGAGATGTAGGGAATATCAAAGAAGAAAAATATAATTAGATATCTTGATTTAGATTAACTGATAGATGTTAAATATAAATGTTTTTGGACATCAATTAAGTCCTATGCTTTGGGAATAAAATATGAGATATAGCTCTTGTTCAAAGGTATTAACAACTTAGTTATGATTATAAGCTTAAGAATCAATCTATTAGAAAGAAGGTGTATAGTGTAGGGAACTCAGTTCAGTGCTCTGTCATGACCTAGATGGGTGGGATGGTGGTGGGAGGGAGGCTCAAGAAGGAAAGGAGGTATGTATAGTATGACTGTTTCATGTCTTCATACAGCAGAAATCAGCACAATATTGTAAAGCAATTATCCTCCAATTAAAAATAAATTAAGAACAAACAAATAACAAATAAAAAACTTAGGATTCAATGAATATAGAGAATCACTGAAAACAAGTTTCTTGGCCCTGACTAGAAGTCTATGTGGAATTTTATTTTATTTTATTTTTACTTTATTCTATGTTACAATACTGTATTGGTTTTGCCATACATTGACATGAATCAGCCACAGGTGTACATGAGCTCCCAATCCTGAAACCCTCTCCCACATCTCACCCCATATTATCTCTTTGGATCATCCCCATGCTCCAGCCCCAAGCATCCTGTATCCTGTATAGAACATAGAACTGGTGCTTCATTTCTTACATGATAGTATACATGTTTCAATGCCATTTTCCCAAATCATCCTACCCTCTCCCTCTCCCTCAGAGGCCAAAAGTCCTTTCTATACCTCTGTGTCTCTTTTGTTGTCTCACATACAGGGTCATCATTACTATCTTTCTAAATTCCATATATTTGTGTCAGTATACTGTATTGGTGTTTTTCTTTCTGGCTTACTTCACTCTGTATAATTGGCTCCAGTTTCATCCATCTCATTAGAACTGATTCAAATTTATTCTTTTTAAGGGCTGAGTAATACTCCATTGTGTATATGTACCACAGCTTTCTTATCCATTCATTTGCTGATGGACATCTAGGTTGTTTCCATGTCCTGGCTATTATAAACAAGGAAGGGGAAAATCTTGAGTTGGAGTCATCTTTAATGGCTCAGTACATTGGTATCAGTTTCTGTTTCACTCCTAGAGGGTAGGAAGAGTAGGGAGATCTTTTCTTTCTAGGCTTGAGTTTTCTCTTCCTCCCTTGCCTAAGATAGCAGAATAATTTTTCATAATCTTGAAGAGTTTTGGGAAGGGAAGGCAAAGGAGGAGATGGATAAATGAGGAAATTTTAGTAAGGAAATTATGTGCATCTATAGGTGTTCTAAATTGATAAAGTCAGAATTAGAGGAATGAATAAAAACTAAGTATTGTTTCATTTCCTTAAAGTAAATGTATAATTGTAATCTAATGATTAAGCACCTTGATTGATGCAGGTCCTATAGTCTTATAGTCTTATTCTAGTGTCAAGGCTGTTTTCCATAGATGGCACGTGTGACCTCAGTTGCTGCATTAATACTCAAAAATAATTTTCAACAAAATTTATTCTTTAAAAACCCTTACTTAATCATATTAATTTTTTAAACAATGGCACAATTAGCTTTGGCTGAAATGCTAAAAATACAAATTTGAGATCTGAATTTATAATCTTTTATTTATGTAGCTGTTTACAGGTGGCTTGGTGTCATTTAACAAATATTTTTTGAGCTCCTATCATGTGCCAAACACTATTATTAGATACTAGGGACACAATAGAGAATAGAGATAGAATGGTAAATAAGACCGATAGTCTGCTTTCATGGAGAATGTATCCTAGTTAACTGGTGGAGAATGGGAAGAAGGGAAATAGATGAAAAGCCAACAAAGAAACAAGGTAATTTATGAGAAGTGTTATGGAAATAAAGAACTGGGGTGATGGGTCAAGATTGTTGTGAAGGACACAGATAGGTATTATATAGAGATGTTTAGATAGAATAGAATAGCCTTCTCTGTGGAGATGGATTTTAAGGTGAGACCTGAACAAGGATAATGGGCCGGACATGGGGAGAACATTCCAGGCACAGGCAACTGTAAGAGTAAAAGCTGTGAAGCAGAAGGGAGATTGGTTTGTTTGAGAAACGTGAAAAAGGCCAGGGTAGCTGTAGTGCAGTGACTGAATAGGGAGCAGGCTTCCCTGGTAGCTCGGATGGTAAAGAATCTGCTTGCAATGCAGGAGTCCTGGGTTTGATCCCTGGGTTGAAAAGATCCCGTGAAGAAGGGAATGGCAACTCACTCCAATATTCTTGCCTGGAGAACTCCATGGGCAGACCATGGGATTGCAAGGAATCAGATATGACTGAGTGATCTGCACTTCACACAATGAAATCAAAGAGGCAATGTAGTTTAGATCTTGTAGGGCCTTGTAAATAAGAGTAAACATTTTTCATTATTTGATTCTATGTACAAAGTATTAGAGAGAGTATGTAGGAATATATGCATACTCAGTCACCTCAGCTGTGTCTGCCTCTTTGTGACCCCATGGACTGTAGCAAATCAGGCTTCTCTGCCCATGGGATTCTCCAGGCAAGAATATTGGGGTGGATTGCCACGCCCTCCTCCAGGGGATCTTCCTGATCCAGGGATCAAACCTGTGTCTCTTGAACTGTAGGTGGATTCTTTACCCACTAAGACACCTTGGGAAGCAAGCAAAGGGCATTAATGTTTAAAAAATATTGCTATGGATACAGCTTGAAGAATCAATTGTGGATGGCAAGAGTAAAAACAGGAAGCCAGGCTGAAGATTCTGCAGGGAAAATGAAGTGAAGTCGCTCATTTGTGTCCAACTCTTGGCTACCCCATGGACTGTGGCATGCCAGCCTCCTACATCCATGGGATTTTACAGGAAAGAATACTGGAGTGGGTTGCCTTTTCCTTCTCCAGAGGATCTTCCCGACTCAGGGACTGAAACCAGGTCTCCTGCATTGCAGGCAGACACTTTACTGTATGAGCCATCAGGGAATCCCCCTGCAGGGAAAGATTTTGGCTATTCCCATTTTGATGAAAGAAACTAGGGTACAAAGATGCTCAGTGGGTTGTCCAAGCTCATACTTTCAGGGGATAGCCATGTGAGCCTTTTTCAATTTAGTCCTTTCCCCTTATATACAAAATATAAACACCTGGTCATCTTTGGGCCACTGAGTTTGGTGACAAAGAGAAGAAGTTTTGGTGGTAGAAAGTTCCATTCAGGTCCTGGCTCTGTCACCTGAGAGAAGCCTCTAGGTACTCTGGCAGTTGGTGATGGACAGGGAGGCTTGGCGTGCTGCGGTTCATGGGGTTGTGAAGAGTTGAACACGACTGAGCGACTCAACTGAACTGAACTAGGTACTCAGTTTCTGTTTACTTGTGATGACTTTTTCATAAGGTTCTTGTGAAATGTAAGATATAATTTTATGAGAAATAAGATATAGATATGAAAAATACCTATATTTATTGGTAAAGCAAATGAAAGAGCTTCAATTATTTAAAAGTCCTCTTTTAAAAATTAAAATAGCTTAAAGGTAAAGACTGATAGTAGCTTGTTTGCATTCTTATGCTTTAAAATTTGTATAAGTTCAGTTTAAATTGATCCAGAATATACTGATTTGGCTGTCACTGACTTGAGACCAATGAAGGGGTCAGTTGTTTTGAAATCAAACCCCTTCCCCAGTAACTCTGCGAAATGCATCTTTAAGAAGACCAGGTATTCACCTAGAAGGATATAAAAACCAAAGTGGGGCTTGCTGCTGCTGCTGCTGCTAAGTCGCTTCAGTCGTGTCCGACTCTGTGCAACCCCATAGACAGTCCACCAGGCTCCACTGTCCCTGGGATTCTCCAGGCAAGAACACTGCACGTGGGTTGCCATTTCCTTCTCCAATGCATGAAAGTGAAAGTGAAGTCACTGAGTCGTGTTCAACTCTCAGTGACCCCATGGACTGCAGCACACCAGGCTCCTCCGTCCATGGGATTTTCCAGGCAAGAGTACTGGAGTGGGGTGCCATTGCCTTCTCCTAAAATGGAGCTTAGAAGGAATAATATGGGTTATTAGACAAGTGAGTTATGAGGGAAGGTAATATGATAATTTTTCTTGGCATTTGTTAATGTGTCATTTATTTCACAGAAAGATGGCAGCATGTTTTATGGTCTACAGAGCTTATTTTCACCTAAAGTGAATATCCAGACTCACAAGGAATCATTTATTTGAAGTCACAAGGACCTAGACAGTTCTTAGGGGGTTGGCATATGTGTAGGGAGAAAATCACACAAGCTATTAGGCATCATGTTGGTCAAAACCCTCTTGATTTGGACTGAATGTTTTATTTCTCATCCAAGGTACATTTGTGCCATGCTGGCAAAGTTAAATGCTGATGAGTTGGATTGGGGAAAGGAAGTTTGTTGTCTCACCAGTTGGCTCTGGGCCATTTTGATCCTTAAAGAAATATTGATTCTGGAACTTCCAAATGCCCTCTGAGAGTGGACATGGAGAGGAGGTCTTAACTTCTTTGACAATTTAATTATATTGTCCTGAAAAATATATAAGCTCTTTGGAATCCAACACATTTTAAAATTAATTGAATTTTGACATGGAGGCAGAAAGCCTGTGACTAGGAATAATTGCACTAATTATTTTGCTTATATGGAAACAATTAAGTTACTTAATTCTTGGCTGTTCAACCTATCTACATTATTTTTTCTCTTTGAACCTGTCTCCTGACCTAAATAGTTTGGGGAACTATCACATCTTCTCTGAGATGCTATGGTGTATAAATGCAGTTATACTGATATATCTGTAAGAACTGAGTGTCTGACACAGTAATCATTAACTCTATGTGAATTTCTGACTAGACCAGGAACAATGTGTTAATGGTGAGTAGTAAAAATGAAACCAAGTCTAAAAATACACTGTAATTCACTGTACTTTCTTGTCTCCAGCTCTACCACATTTTCTTTCTTTCTTTCTTTCTTTTTTTTTTTTTTTTTGTCTTTAGGATTTCCACTTACGAGTAGAGTTCAGGTAAGCCTGAAATGTGCTGTTTCTCAGAAGTGCTGTGTCTGGGAAAGGGACTTAATTCACTCAGCCTGTAGGAAACCCTCAGTAATGCAGTTACATGTTACAAAATTGATTATTTGAACCTGGTAAGAGGTAGGCATCGACACAGTCCCCAGGACAGTCAGGAGGGATCAAAGGGATGAAAAGATTTCATAGGAATGGAAGAAGCTTTTATATCCACTATTAATGAAACTTCATAGAGTTCCACAATCCCTTATCCATAACTCCAAACGTATGAAAAGTTCTGAAAAATGAAACTTTAAAAAAAAATTGTGTTTGGCAGCACAATGTAACCTGAGACCTTTATATATTCCACTTAGAGTGAATGTTCTTAAATTTCCCTAAAGAAATACTAATACTATTTTAATTATTTTTGAATTTATAGTATATTCATAATTTGAAATCAGGAATGTGATACCTAAGGCTCTGTTCTTTCTTAGAATTGCTTTAGCTACTCAGGATTATTTGTGGTTCAGTACAATTTGAGGATTGATTTTCTATTTCTGTGGCAAATTCTATTGGGTTTATAGATAGCTTTGAGTTGTATGCATATTTTAACAATATTAATTCTGCTGATCCATGAATATAGGATATCTTTCCATTTGTTTATGTCTAATTTTATTCCTTTAGCAGGTGTTATATTTTTTCATTGCACATATTTTTCACTTGATTGGCTAAATGTATTCCTCAGTATTTCATTGTTTTTGATATTATTGTGAATGGCATTGCTTTCTATCTTGTTTTCAGATGTTTCATTCCTAGAGTATAGACATGCAACTAATTTCTGGATGCTTATTTTATATCTTGCAACTTTACTAAATTTGTTGATTAGTTCTAACAGTCTTTTTATTGAGTCTTCTAAATTTCCTATACATAAAATCATATCATCTAAAAATAATGACAGTTTTATTTGGTAGTGATTTTTTGGATATACAATAAAAGTAAAAATCAACAAGTGGAACTACGTCAAACTTAAAAGTTTCTACACAGTAAAAGAAATAGCAAAATGAAAAGGCAACCAACAGAATGTGAGAGTTTTTTGCAAACCATATATCAGATAAGAAGTTAACATCCAAAATAATTTTTAAAATTGTGCGACTCAATAACAATAAAAAACTTTCACAAATAATCTGATTGAAAAATGGACACAGGATCTGAATAGACATTTTTCCAAAAAAAGGCATCCAGTGGTAAACAGTTAAATAAAAAAGGTGTTAAACATCCAAAAATCATCAGAGAAATGAAAATCAAAAGCATGAGAGATTACCTACGACTGTTAGAATGGCTATTGTCAAAAACACAAGAAATAACAAGTGTTGGAAAAGATGTGGATAAAAGGGAATCTTTGTCCATCATCAATGGGAATATAAATTGGTTCACTCGCTATGGGAAACAATAAAGAGTTTCCTCAAAAAGTTAAAAGTATAACTATCATGTGATTCAGCAACTCTGCTTTTGAGTATATACTCAAAGGACGTCAAAGAGATATATATGCACTATCATACTAATTATAGCATTATTCACAGTAGCCAAGATAGAATGATTGATTGATCTATCATTTATCTATATATCTATGTATGTATCAAGTATTATTCATGAGAAAGAAGAAATGCCTTCCATTGTTGACCACATGGAGAAACCTCAAGGGCATTATGCTAAGTGAAATAAGTCACATAAATACTGTATGATATCACTTAAATGTGGAATCCAAAAAAGCCAAACTCATAAAAACAGGGTAAGATGTTAGTAGGGGTTAGAGGGTGGGGGGATAGGAGAGATGTTATTTAAAGGCACAAACTTGCAACACATAGATAAGTAAGTCCTAGAGATCTAATGCACAGTATATAGTTAATATAGGTAGCAGTGTATGTTATAATCATTAAACCTGAAACTAGATCTCTATTATGCCCACCATAAAAATAAAAGTTATAATAATGCAGCATTATGGAGATGTTAGCTAATAATATATATATGTATAATCAACAGGTTGTACACCTTAAATTTATACAGTGTTATAGGTTAAGTGTATATTTAATAAGATATAAGTTAAAAACATGTAATTAAAGAAATCTAGTCCTATGTAAGCAAAATGAACTGCTCTGCCCATTTGTCATGAGCTGACTGGGATGTGAAGGTCTGTAGGTACATTCAGTTCTTCCACAGTTACCAAATTGACTCTAGAGCTGCAAGTGAAGTGAGTGAAAATGTTAGCCACTTCAGTGGTGTCCAGCTCTTTGCAACCCCATGAACTGTAGCCCACCTGCCTCCTCTGTCCTTGGAATTCTCCAGGCAGGAATACTGGAGTGGGGTTTTCCTGACCTAGGGTTTGAACCCAGGTATCCTGCATTGCAGGCAAGGTCTTTATTATCTGAGCCACCAGGGAAGCCCAACTCTGAAGTTACTAAAAAAATTAAAATAATTCCAGTAGCTCACTGGACTATGCCATGGTGGGAAGTTTTAAAATAGAAAATAAGGTCTTATGTTTTTAGCAAATCTTGTACTTTTTTTCAATCACAAAAAAAGAGAAACTCTATTAGCTATCTCTATTCATATGGAGGCGCCCTTAGTAAGATTTCAAATTCTGGATTTTTGATTTTTGTTCTGCTGCTGGGTCTCTCAAAGGACTAAAATTTCACTATTAGAAAATTTGGCAGGCAATATCATAAGGATAGACTTTCCTCTTTTTTTTATCTCTTTCCATTCTTAACTCAATGTACCCACCTCTCAAAAAATTTTTTAAAAAACAGTCTTTGAGAGAAGCAAGTTTCTGCACATAAAGATTTTCCTGTTATGAAAGTTATCCAAGGGTGATAAATTGCAGTAATTTGCAGTTATGTTAATATCAAGAATCATCCATTTAAATTGGTAGCTCTTTGTTGTGTTTCCCTTTCTAAATGAATAAATTATCAATTTAAAAATGTGTTTGACTTAAGAGGATTATGCTTCAATATCTACTATATTGGTAAAATTAAATAGATTGATATAAGATAACATAATTTTGCCTGATGTACTTATGTGCATCATGAACAGAAGTAAAAACTTGTTATTTGGGGATTGAAGTTGATGAGGCACATATTCTATAATACATTACTACTGACAGACTGACTATAAAAAGCACATTATAACATTAAGATAGCGTGTTTATTCATTACCTCTTGGCATGAATGGAAAATTAATTTTGTTAAAATTTTTCTCAAGAAAAAAGTAAACTGCTTATACTAAGATAGGAATTCTTAATTTTACTATAATTGTCCTATAATTGTTTTATAAATATTCATCACAAAAATTCCCTTTTTGTACTAGTAGTATATATATTTGTCCAGACCAGGATGATGAATATAGTGATTGATTGAGAAGTAAAATCATCCTTTGAAATGCATCACCTTTTAAAAAATCTCTTCCACAGAGTATGTTTCAAACTTATACCTGGTAGAACAAACCTTTACTGTAAATACACTAGTAGAGCATGTCATTCATTCACAGGTGCAGTTAAAGCTTGAATTTTATAGGATTCCAGAGGAGAAATTGTGTTTTACCCACTGCACCTCTCCACTTATTCTTTCACTGACTTCTCCATATCCCCCTATAATAAACCTTTGCATTAGTACTAGGATAAATGACTTACAATCACGTCAGACTACTTAGAGCTGTGGGCTTCCTGCTAGCTCCAGTTGCAATTGCAAAAGAATCCACCTACAGTGCAGGAGACACCCCCAGTTCAATTCTTGGGTTGGAAATATCTGCTGGAGAAGGGATAGGCTACTCACTCCAGTATTCTTGGGCTTCCCTTGTGGTTCAGCTGGTAAAGAATCCTCCTGCAGTGAGGGCAACCTGAGTTTGATTCCTGAGTTGGGGAGATCCTCTGCAGAAGCGAAAGGCTGTCCACCAGTATTCTGGCCTGGAGATTTCCAAGGGGCTACATACAGTCGGACACAACTGAGTGACTTTCAGTTTCACTTTTCACAGAACAGTATTTAGAACACTTATTTCATCCCTCTATTGTTTTTCTGTGTTATAGTATTCTATACAGCATTCTATCCTTGCATAGTGGTCATCCACTCCTGCAGGAGCCCTGTAAATTTGATATCGGTAAAAGTGTTAATAAAGGTAGTCTCCCCTCTTGGCCCTTCTGCTTTTACTGTTTTATATTGCTAAGCTGGGCTTCCCTTGTAGCTCAGTCAGTGAAGAATCTACCTGCAGACTCGGGTTCGATCCCTGGATTGGGAATATTCCCTGGAGAAAGAAATGGCAACCCACTTCAGTATCCTTGCCTGGAAAATCTCATGGACACAGGAGCCTGGTGGGCTGCAGCCCATGGGGTTGCAAAGAGTCAGGCACGACTGAACAACTAATACTTACTTACTATTGCTAAATTAAAAATGAACATTAGAAATTATAGGAAAATAGTAAAAAAA
>SJYC01027760.1:0-33243 GCA_006408675.1 Madoqua kirkii | reverse complement strand
TTCTTGCCACCTCTTCTTAATATCTTCTGTTTCTGTTAGGTCTATACCATTTCTGTCCTTTATCGAGCCTATCTTTGCATGAAATGTTCCCTTGGTATCTTTAATTTTCTTGAAGAGATCTCTAGTCTTTCCCACTCTGTTTTTTCCTCTACTTCTTTGCACTGATCACTGAGGGAGGCTTTCTTATCTCTTCTTGCTATTCTTTGGAACCCTGCATTGAGATGCTTATATCCTTCCTTTTCTCTTTTGCTTTTCACTTCTCTTTTTTTCACAGCTATTTGTAAGGTCTCCTCATGGAGTCATTTTGCTTTTTTGCATTTCTTTCCCATGGGGATGGTCTTGATCCCTGTCTCCTGTACAATGTCACGAACCTCCCTCCAGAGTTCATCAGGCACTCTGTCTATCAGATCTAGGCCCTTAAATCTATTTCTCACTTCCACTGTATAATCATAAGGGATTTGACTTAGGTCATACCTAACTGGTTTAGTGGTTTTCCCTACTTTGTTCAATTTAAGTCTGATCTTGGCAATAAGGAGTTCATGATCTGAGCCACAGTCAGCTCCTGGTCTTGTTTTTGTTGACTGTATAGAGTTTCTCGATCTTTGGCTGCAAAGAATATAATCAATCTGATTTCAGTTTTGACCGTCTGGTGATGTCCATGTGTAGAGTCTTCTCTTATGTTGTTGGAAGAGGGTGTTTGCTATGACCAGTGCATTCTCTTGGCAAAACTCTATTAGTCTTTGCCCTGCTTCATTCCGCATTCCAAGGCCAAATTTGCCTGTTACTCCAGGTGTTTCTTGCCTCCCTACTTTTGCATTCCAGTCCCCTATAATGAAAAGGACATCTTTTTTGGGTGTTAGTCTAAAACATCTTGTAGGTGTTTATAAAACCATTGAATTTCAGCTTCTTCAGTGTTACTGGTTGAGGCATAGACTTGGATAACTGTGATATTGAATGGTTTGCCTTGGAGACGAACAGAGATCATTCTGTCATTTTTGAGATTGCATCCAAGAACTGCATTTTGGACTCTTTTGTTGACCATGATGGCTACTCCATTTCTTCTGAGGGATTCCTGCCCACAGTAGTAGATACAATGGTCATCTGAGTTAAATTCACCCATTCCAGTCCATTTTAGCTTGCTGATTCCTAGAATGTTGATGTTCATTCTTGACATCTGCTGTTTGACCAGTTCTAATTTGCCTTGATTCATGGACCTGACATTCCAGGTTCCTATCCAATATTGCTCTTTATAGCATCGGACCTTGCTTCTTTCACCAGTCACATGCACAACTGGATATTGTTTTTGCTTTGGCTCCATCCCTTCATTCCCTCTGGAGTTATTTCTCCACTGATCTCCAGTAGCATATTGGGCACATACTGACCTGGGGAGTTCCTCTTTCAGTATCCTATCATTTTGCATTTTCATACCACTCATGGGGTCTCAAGGCAAGAATATTGAAGTTGTTTGCCATTCCGTTCTCCAGTGGACTGCTTTGTGTCAGACCTCTCCACCATGTCCACTAGTCTTGGGTGGCCCCACAGGGCATGGCTTAGTTTCATTGAGTTAGACAAGGCTGTGGTCCTAGTGTGATTAGATTGACTAGTTTTCTGTGATTATGGTTGCAGTGTTTCTGCCCTCGTGTGGCTGAGAGGAGCTACCCCACATCCGAGGTCAGGGGTGGCAGCTGAAAAGAGTTATCCTATGTCTGAGGTCAGGGGCGGCAGCTGAGAGGAGGTACCCCTGCCTGAGGCCAGGGGTGGCGGCCAGGAGGAGGACCCCATGTCTAAGAAGTGGTGGCTGTGTTGGCACCGGAGGGCCTAGAGGAGCTATTACACGTTCAAGGTCAGCAGAGGCAGTGGTGAGGAGATACCCCTCGTCCAAGGTAAGGAGCAGGGGCTGTGAACAAGGTAAGAGAAACCCAAGTAAGACGATAGGTGTTGCAAGAGGGCATCAGAGGGCAGACACACTGAAACCATAATCACAGAAAACTAGTCAATCTAATCACACTAGCACCACAGCCTTGTCTAAATCTATATTCAGTGCTCAAACTACCACACAATTGCACTCATCTCACATGCTAGTAAAGTAATGCTCAAAATTCTCCAAGCCAGGCTTCAGCAATACATGAACCATGAATTCCCTGATGTTCAAGCTGGTTTTAGAAAAGGCAGAGGAACCAGAGATCAAATTGCCAACATAAGTTGGATCATCAAAAAAGCAAGAGAGTTCCAGAAAAACATCTATTTCTGCTTTATTGACTATGCCAAAGCCTTTGACTGTGTGGATCATAATAAACTGGGGAAAATTCTGAAAGAGATGGGAATACCAGACCACCTGACCTGCCTCTTGAGAAATCTGTATGCAGATCAGGAAGCAACAGTTAGAAATGGACATGGAACAAACAGACTGGTTCCAAATAGGAAAAGGAGGACGTCAAGGCTATATATTGTCACCCTGCTTATTTAACTTCTATGCAGAGTACATCATGAGAATCTCTGGACTGGAAGAAACACAAGCTAGAATCAAGATTGCCAGGAGAAATATCAATAACCTCAGATATGCAGATGACACTAATCTTATGGCAGAAAGTGAAGAGGAACCAAAAAGCCTCTTGATGAAAGTGAAAGAAGGGACTGAAAAAGTTGGCTTAAAGCTCAGCATTCAGAAAATGAAGATCATGGCATCCGGTCCCATCACTTCATGGGAAATAGATGGGGAAACAGTGTCAGACTTTATTTTTTGGGACTCCGAAATCACTGTAGATGGTGACTACAGCCATGAAATGAAAAAAAAAAACAAAACACTTACTCCTTGGAAGAAAAGTTATGACCAATCTAGATAGCATATTCAAAAGCAGAGACATTACTTTGCTGACTAAGGTCTGTCTAGTCAAGGCTATGGTTTTTCCTGTGGTCATGTATGGATGTGAAAGTTGGACTGTGAAGAAGGCTGAGCACCGAAGAATTGATGCTTTTGAACTGTGGTGTTGGAGAAGACTCTTGAGAGTCCCTTGGACTGCAAGGAGATCCAGTTAGTCCATTTTGAAGGAGATCAACCCTGGGATTTCTTTGGAAGGAATGGTGTTAAAGCTGAAACTCCAATACTTCGACTACCTCATGCGAAGAGCTGAAACCCATTGAAAACGACTCTGATGCTGGGAAGGATTAGGGGTAGGAGGAGACGGGGATGACCTAGGATGAGATGGCTGCATGGCATCACGGACTCTATGGACGGGAATCTGAGTGAACTCTGAGAGATGGTGATGAACAGGGAGGCCTAGCATGCTGCGATTCATGGGGTCGCAAAGAGTCAGACACAACTGAGTGACTGAACTGAATAGGTCCAAGGCTGCCTCTAAGAGTCTTCACTGAAGAAAACCATCTCAGATATAGGGTAGGATTAGAGCAGAAAAGACAGCAAGGCTGAGGGTAGGAGACGGCCCTTGTGTGTCTAGAGCAGTGCTTTCTGTCTCCTCCAGGCTGAGTTGGGGAGAGTTTTTGTACATGTATCTCTATTAAGGCTCTTCAGTGTGTTCTTTTAAAATTATATATTGTAAATGTATGCATTTTCTAGGTATCCCTTTAGAATTCAGGGTTCCTAGGCTAGTGTTCTTGCCCATAGATGATACTCAGCATCATTTAGAGACTGGATGAGTGGATCAATGAATGAATGAACAAATACATCCAATGCCAGTTGGAATTCTAAGCATTTTAAAGCCATGTCTCCACCATCCCTGCTGCGTGGGGGAGGGTTGAAGCTACTTTGCCTGATCATCTGAGCGCAAGCCAACTTCTTGTATCTCAGCTGTCTGCCACAGAGCCCACAATCTTCTGCTATTTTTCAGTTTTGTTTTTCCCCTTTCCTTCAGCTATATTTTACCTTGGAGATCTTTTCCATTAACACAACACATCGATCCTAAAGACAGACAAGGTCTTTCTTGGCTCTGTCTCCTTTTCTAAGGAAGGATTTGTTTGTTTTTATGAAACTGAAGACATCCAAAAAATATTTCCAGTGGGATGACACTGTGTCAGCAAATAATACCAGGTACCAAGGATATGGCGATTAGTAAAGTAAATAGAGGACAGAGAAGATGCTGGAATTCAGACTCAGTTTTGGAGGTCAGGGAAAGAAGGATTTATAGAGGAAATAAGAGACACACTGAGACCTGAAGAATAAATACGAGTTAACCAGGATAAAAGGTAAGTGGAAGTATTACAGACAGAGGGAACTGCAGGCAAAAAAATTGAATGTGAGAAAAAAAAAAAGAGGTTACTATTGGGCAACTCACAGGTGTTATGTATGGCTGGGGTGAGAGGATGAAGGAGGTGTGAGAAGGTTGTTGCTCTTGTTTAGTCGCTAAGTCATGTCCAACTCTTTTGTGAGCCCATGGACTGTAGCTCACCAGGCTCCTCTGTCCATAGGATATCCCAAGTAAGAATACTGGAGTGGGTTGTTATTTCCTTCTCCAGGGGATCTCCTGACCCAGGGATTGAACCCATGTCTCCTGCATTGGCAGGTGGATTTTTTTTTTTTTAACCACTGGACCAGAAGGGGGTGGCTGGAGCTATAAACCCTGAGCAGATAACAGAGTGAATTGCATACCATGTCTGGGTGTATCTGTGGGCATTGGTGGGAAGGGCCTGGGGAGTTTCAAGGTATATGGTGAGGACAGATTGACACTTTAGAACAGGTTGACCAGATCTACATTCAGGCGGCAGAGGGGATGCTAGATTAAGGCAAAGACGAATTTCAAGGAGCCTAATTAGGAGCTTGCTGTAATTATTGAAGAAACAAATGCGTCATGGGCTAGGGCAATGACAGTGGAAATAAAAAACTGTTTGACTTTGAGTTTTTTAAGGAAGTTGAATCAATTTGATGATTAATTAAATGTGAGAGATGAGCCAAAGAGATGAATTAAATATGAGTCCCAGCTTTGTAGCCTGACAACTGGGTAAGAATTGATGGACACCATTCATCGATAATGGAAAAACCAGAGGAGAAGTAGGTTTTAATGTCAGGGATTTCATGAGCTGGGATCTAAGTCATATCTTCTCTTCCTTTTCAAAACCATTTGTTAGGAGCTGTTACTACTTACTTGTCTAAAGAATCTACCAGTCAGTGTGCCGTTGCTGTTGTTCAGTTGCTAATCCAGATCTTTGTGGCCCCATGGACTGCAGCATGCCAGGCTTCCTTGTCCTCCACTGTCTTCTGGAGTTTGCTCAAGTTCATGTCCATTGAGTCAATGATGCTATCTAAACATCTCATCCAGTGGACAAAGTGCAATATATCAAAAGTAATTTAGAGTCCATAGGTGGAAAAGAGCCTATTTACACCACTGCCTATCTACCTACAAATGGATTGGTGGGACTAGCCCAATACAGACAAAGCATTAGCCATATTTTGAAACGATAATGGCTCATCAAGTTTTGCAAGTGTGATCACTCACACCAAAATAGAATTTTTGGCAGTAGAATCACCAAAATAATAAGAATAATAAAATTACTTTAGAAAACACTTGTGAGCTATCTGGACTTTATGTTTCTGATGAGTTGGAAAAATAGTGGGACACCTGATTCAGTATTTTACCTCACAATTACAGTACTGGTTTCAGGGAGGAACTCTTTAGCTCAAGTGTGACCTGTTCATTGTTCATTCGGTAAGTCATGTCCAACACTTGGTAACCCCATGGACTTCAGCACTCCAGGCTTCCCTGTCTATCACTATCTCCTGGAGTTTGCTCAGACTCATGTCCACTGAGTAGGTGATATCATCCAACCATCTCATCCTCTGTCACCCCCTTTTCCTCCAGCCCAAGTGGACCTGGGTTGCTTGAAATTCATCTAGATGCATGTGACCAGAAGGCTGAAGAAACTTAGGCTAGGGGATATAAGGCACTACTGGAGAAATCCGGAGTATTTTCTTCTGAGAAGCAGGATATGCAGAGAGGGTAGGAGTGTTCAAAGATATGCAATTGGCTCTTACGGACAGGGCGTAGCTGAGGTTTCTAGATGGTGAAATGGAAAGACAGGAGCTGTAGAGCTGGATACAGATGGACTCTTGGCTCAGAGTAGTAATTGTTTGACTTTGGCAAGTCTTTTAACTATCTTCAGGCCAGATTCTTCATCTATAAAATGGAGATAATAATTACCTTCATTGCAAAGCTGAATTGGGTAATAAAGAGAATATGGTCACTTGTCAACTCCTGTAAGTCTATGCTTTACCTCCTTACTCTAGTTCATGTCATTTGTCTTCTTTCTGATATCATTGTAAACATCCTTATGACATGTCATATCTATGACTCTACCCTACCCTAACTGAGCTCTTGGCCTCTTGTCTTGTTCTCTCTAGCCACCAACTTGTGTTGTTCACAGAATGATTGTTCTAAATCACAGAATCCTCCTAAAGACATGATCATGTTTTCCACTGGATAAAACTCCTCCTCAAAGCTCCCTTTAGCTATAAAGTCCAGACTTCTTAGTATATGTTCCAAGACCCTGAATTATCAGGCACCTCAAATCATCACTCAAATTACCAACTTAGATTTCCACCATATAAAATTATTGATGGTTTCCTCAAATTTGACTGCATTTTTCAGACCTCTATTCTTTTTCTCAAATTATCCCTTTATCTGACATTTCCTTACCGCCTTTTCACTATCACACCAACATCAAATATCTACTGTGATAGAGAATATATGATATTTCACTATACCAATTTCATTTTACTTCTGGGAGAGAATCTTCCTGAAATGCAGGAGAGGCAGATTCGATCCCTGAGTTAGGAAGATCCTCTGAAGAAGGAAATGGTAACCCACTCCAGTATTCTTCCCTGGGAAATCCCGTGGACAGAAGAGCTTGGTTGGCTACAGTCCATGGGGTTGTGAAAGAGTTGGACACAGCCTAGTGACTAAACAACAGCAACAAACATGTTTGCTACATGCAGATTAGGCTGCTGAAATCTTTTGTGCAAACCTTCACTATATTTCTCTTTTCCCTTCTCTCTGGATCAAATGCAGGTGATCCAGAGGTGGACACAGAGGCATTAGAAGATAGTGGAGTCCTTCAGTGGAAGAGCTTGGATACTTTATGTTAATATGGAGCCCAGATTCTGGTCAACCATCAGTGAC
This sequence comes from Madoqua kirkii, assembly GCA_006408675.1. NCBI lineage: Eukaryota > Metazoa > Chordata > Mammalia > Artiodactyla > Bovidae > Madoqua > Madoqua kirkii. The sequence goes on along the minus strand of SJYC01027760.1, from coordinate 26,116 downwards.
CTATAAGAGGAATAAGCAGTAAACCTTTACTATAGTATAGCAACGATGTTTGAGGGTGATGTTTGAGGCAGCCGTTAAACTGCCTTCAATAACTATACTTCCTCAGCTTTCAAGATCACTTCCAAGAATCTTTGTTTGGGTGATAATCTCAAATCTAACGTTTTCCCTTCTGTGGCATCACCCAGCCCCTCTATAATTTGCCAGTTGGTGGTAACAATACCCTTTAGTTTATGGTGTTGATAAAGGATTAAATAAGATAATCCATGCAAAATCTCGGGACCAAAGTGAATACAGTGTAAGTGCCAGCTTTCGTTATAATCTCCAGTATCATTCCAACCCTGAGACTCCACAACTGACGATTTTTAAAACTCAGAGCCAACAATCCTGAGAAACAGTCTTAAATGTTTCCCCCACATTTCTGATGAAACAGTTTTAGGATATGGGCCATGAGAAATACATGGAATGTTAGTGAATACAAACATCGCTGGGAATGCCTTTCACAAAAATGATTTGATGAAAAGAACTTCAGATGAAAGACCATCAGGGTGTGATTTCAGAGCAGAGATGCTGAGGCAGCAGTTACGAGGAGGGATTGAGCACTGAAGATGACAAACGTCAAGAGACCAGTGTTATTGTTATCCTTAGTCGGCTTGAAACTTTGTCACTGAAATAACACAGACCACTAACCATCTGTTCCCTAGAAACCATGACTCATCACTTCATGCTCTTCAGATCTAGTGCTTAAAAAGCCATCAAGTATGCAAAGTTGTTCCAAGAAACCCCTACCTGGTGATTGTATTCAGTGCAGCTATTTGTTATGTACTCTCTCAACACTTATTGGGATGTTTTGCTGGCTGTGCAACCAAAGTTGTTATTAACTCAGTTTCTATGGTGTCATGGAAAAGACATGGCTTTTGATATGGACAGAGTTGCATGGAATCCTGGATTCACCGCTTCTTATGTGTCTGAAGATGAGCCATTTACTTTACCTCTCTGTGTCTTCATGTCACTACCTGCGAAATGGGGTTACTCTCAAGTATTTTGTCACTAGATAACCAAGGTCTGTCTAGTCAAAGTTACGGTTTTACCAGTAGTCATGTATGGATGTGAGAGTTGGCCTATAGAGAAAACTAAGCACTGAAGAATTGGTGCTTTTGAACTGTGGTGTTGGAGAAGACTCTTGAGAGTCCCTTGGACTGCAAGGAGATCCAACAAGTGCATCCTAAAGGACATTAGTCCTGAATATTCATTGGAAGGACTGATGTTGAAGCTGAAGCTCCAACAGTTCAGCCACCTGATGCACAGAACTGACTCATCGGAAAAGACCCCAATGCTGGGAAAGATTGGAGGCAGGGGGAGAAGGGGACAACAGAGGATGAGATAGTGGAATGGCACCACCAACTCGATGGACATGAGTTTGAGCAGGCTCTGGGAGTTGGTGATGGACAGGGAGGCCTGGCGTGCTGCAGTCCATGGTGTGTCTTGAAGTGCGAACACGGCTGAGCCACTGAACTGTACTGTGGTATTTCTGTAATAATGGAGATAGTTATCACAGTGACAGTGGCACACGGTAGGTGCTCGATAAACAGTGGCACTATGATACACATCTATCAGTACCTATAGATATCCACGGTGCTACGCTCAGTCGCTCAGTCATGTCCAGCTCTTTGGGACCCCACGGACTGCGGCCTGCCAGGTTCCTCTGTCCATGGGGATTCTCCAGGCGAGAATACTGGAGTGGGTTGCCATGCCCTCCTCCAGGGGATCTTCTCACCCAAGGATCAAACCTAGGTCTCTCACAGTGCAGGCAACTTTTTACCATCTGAGTTCCAGGGAAGCCCATAGATATCCACAGAAATATTTTTCCTCCTCTTCCATTTAGATTCTATGGAGTAGAATGCTGAGATGGCTAAATATTATAAGGCTTATACTTCAAACAATCATGCATAGTTTGGCCCAAGACATCTTCAAAATATTTCAGAACAATATTCTGTGTACTTATTACTTCAATATAAAGCAATATATACTCTATATACTATATTGTATACAATATATACTCTTCTTTACACATCTCTATTTATTGGGCTTAACTAAGATCAGCAGAGATCCACAAAGTGGATTAAGTTAAATCCAGTTACTTTTTAAATCTACTTATTATTTAAATCCACTTATTATTAAATTAAATTGCTTATTCTATTTTATTGAAAAGAAATCTGTAGATGGTTTTCATGGCTGTTGCAATGCCTCCAAAATGTGATCAAGGATACAGGCTTCTATCCTTCTACTTTACCCTTCTAGGATATTGTTTTCATCCTCATGCAAGTCCACAGTTATATATGCTGTCTAGGTCTTTGTCCATTACCTTCCTAATACAAGTTGTAAAAACTACAAAGGTAGAAGGGCTGAAAGACTGCAAGATGAATCCACTCTCCTTAAGTGGCCTTTCTGGAAGTTCCACGTAGCACCCACTTGCATCTAGAACTTGGTCGTACAGCTGCAGCTAGCTGCAAGGGAGTCTGAGAAATGTAGGCTTTTATTTCTGGGTTTCGGCATGCCAAACTAAAAAGCTGGGTTTCTATTACCTGAAAAGAGAAAAAAAGAAAAGACGTGTTAAGGGAAGATGCTGAATAGGACTGGAGGAAACTGGAAGGATAGCCCAGTTGTTAAACGGTTTTAACCCAGGGACCAACTCCAGTTGGAGCAGAGAGTTGAGGGGGCTGCGAGAGCCATAAAAAGGACCCTATGGAAGAGTGCCATGGCTGGTGGTCCCCTGAGTGCAGGCTGAAGATGGTGACGGTAGTCACACCGTGAGCTTTCTCTCCTTGGCTTAATCCAGAGGCACGAGAGGAATTCAGCCTGACTACTTCTGGAAGAGTGGGTATTTTTCAAACAGTTATGATAGAAAATATTTGCGCTTTTCGCTACACATTGAAAAATGTTTTCCAAATCATTTTCTTGTTCAGTGCACTCCCTCTCAAAGATGGAAGAGGCAGACAATTACAATCTGCATTTGGTAGTTGAGAAAATAAATTCAATTGGGGAAGCAGAATGCATAAGGTCATGGAGCTATCAAGTAGCAGAGTTAGAATTTAAACTGCAGCCTCCTGGCTCTAAGTATGGAGCTATTTACATTGGACTTGACAAGCACTTAGAAGCAGTTGGCTTTGGGGTAAGACAAATGGAGGCTTGAATCTGTGCTCTACCTCTGTGGGGTCTTTCTGTTTTCAAATGCAGCAGTATTCACTTCTGGGGGCTGTACAGTTCTGTGTGTTAACACATGCATAGATTCTTGTAAACACTACCACAAACAGGGTACGCTACATATCAAGCACAGAAAATAATCCCCTTGTGGGGGCCTTTGGAAGGCTTTGCTGTGAAACTAGTGAGATGCTTCTGCCTGTGTTACTATTGACAGAGTTCAAAATGACAGTGAGGCACCAACTCCTTATGAGCATATGCTAGGGATATGTGTTAGGAAGATTTGGGCTGCTGGTGACAGAGGGTATAAATAAGGGTGGCTTGAGGCTGAAGGGCACATCTTACCCCACCTTATAATGAGAAGTTCACAGGTAGAGTGGGTTGCAGGTGTTCCTGGCCCATTTCTCTATGGTCCTCCTGGCTCCATATACTGGCTACAGATGGTCCAGGTGTCACTTTCAGACATCACATATTCAGAGGCATGAAAGTACCACCTTCTTCTCTTTCCTTCTTAGGATTAAGATATCCTTGTCTAAAAGCCCCAGGGTAGAACATCCTTCCATGTCTCAATGACCAATACTGAGTCACAAGTCTTTGGTTAATTAATCATGGGCAAGAAGAATAGGGGTCACCTGATTGCCTCATGCCACTCAGGATGCAATGACTTGAGCTGAGATGGTGCCTACTTCCCTTGAAGCACAGAATTGTATCATGGGTTCTGATAAGACATGGGAAGTGGTATCATGGGTAACGAGTAGGCAGCAAACAGGAATTACACAGGCAGGTTCCTGCTGACAGCTCACTTCTCTTTGCTTTAGACCAGCAGTTCCCAATGGTTTTGGCACTGTGGACCAGCTTCATGAAAGATAGTTTTCCCATGGACCTGGTGGGGGTGATGATGTTGGGATAATTCAAGGACATTACATTTGTTATGCACTTTATTTCTATTGTTATTGCCCCACCTCAGATCATCAAGCTTTAGAACACAGAAGTTGGGGACCCCTGCCTTAGACCACTGCACCCCAGTCTTAATCAGTACAGGAGTCAACTAGCAGCCAATTGGAGCCTTTCACTCTCACTAGAGTCTGTGTGTGTGTGTGTGTGTGTGTGTGTGTGTGTGTGTGTGTGTATGAAAGGGAGCAAGGGGAGAGATGAGAAAACGACTGCTAGGGACAGTTGGAATGTTCATTACCCTACACTTGTTATTTGGAAGGGAAGCTATGACAAACCTAGACAGTGTGTTAAAAAGTAGAGACATCACTTTGCCAACAAATGTCTGCATAGTCAAAGCTATGGTTTTTCCTGTAATCACATACAGATAAGAAAGTTGGACCATAAAGAAGGCTGAGTGCCAAAGAATCTATGCTTTCAAATTGTGGTGCTAAAGAAGACTCTTGAGAGTTGCTTGGAATGCAAGGAGATCAGGCCAGTCAATCCTAAAGGAAATCAACTCTGATTATTCATTGGAAGGACTGATGCTAAGGTTGAAGCTCTGATACCTTGACCAGTTAAGGCAAAGAGTCAACTCACTAGGAAAAGACCCTGCTTCTGGGAAAGATTGAAGGCAAAAGGAGAAGAGGGCAGCAGAGGAGGAGAAGGTTGGATAGCATAACCAACTCAATGGACATGAATTTGAGCAAACCCTGGGAGATAGTGAAGGACAGAAGAGCCTGGTTTGCTGCAGTTCAAGGAGTTGCAAAGAGTTGGACACAAAAGAGACTCAACAATAACAACACATTACCATACTGTGACATGAGTGTCTTTTTTTTTCTTATTGTAAACAAAATAAATATCCCACCAGGAAGCTATTAGCCAGGAATCTCTATATCTTTCCATCATGTAGTTCCAGCAGACAATCATTCCAAATCCAGGCAAGGTCAAAAAGAAGTAATTAGTGGATTTGGATAAAGAGAAAAAAAAAATATATATATATAATGTATTCAAGTATTTTCATTATTTAAGTTGTAGAATAAAGTTGCTGTATAATTAGTGCATAAATGATTCATCAGAGAAGTTGAATGTTATTTTCCTTTTATTCTTTTATTAGGACTCGCCAGTGGTTGGTTGGTAGGGGGCAAATGTTTCCAACAAGTTTTAGAACAGTGTTTTATGGATTTTTATTTAGTGCAGACAAAGGATGGACACAAAGCAATAAGATGTCTAAAAAGAGGTCAGCTAGCAAATCGGTGTCAACTTCAGGACTGGGATAGTTATCTTGATTTGCGATCCATTTAATCTTGATCACTTTCAAAGAGTATTCAACGTATGGGCTCCTTGAGAGCAGAAGCTATGTCCTATTTGCCTTCATGTCCCTAAGCATGGCTGACCATACTAAGTGCTCCGTGGATACTGGCAGAATTGCACTTAGAAATGTTACATATTTGCCCTTGATATTTGAGATTCTGTGTCTGTCTTAAATTTAGTGTATCTTTGCACAGATGAAAATGCATTTTATTTCCCACACTTGTCTTTTTCCGTGGGTCTGCCTCAGCAATGGGAGAATCAATAAACAGGAAAACATTTACTTTTATATGGCAGGATGGAAAATAGGTTTTGGAAAGACCAACATAGGGTAAAATGAAAGAAGGAATTGAGTGATCTTGTCCAAGGCAACCAAGAAAACAGTCTGCTAATACCAGAATTGTGGTCAATTGAAGAATGATGTTCTATTGTCAGTGTGATGTGGTTATAGTTTAGGGGATGAAATTTTCAAGAAAAGTTCTCAAAAGAGGCATCTTGTCTATTCCTTGATGGCTCAAGCGGTAAAGAATCCACCTGCAATGCAGAAGACCCAGGTTTGAACCCTGGATTGGGAAGATCTCCCGAAGGAGGAAATGGAAACCCATTCCAATATTCTTGCCTGGAAAACACCATGGACAAAGGAGCCTGGCGGGCTGCAGTCCATAGAGTCATAAAGAGCTGGACACGACTGAGCACAGCACACACCTGCTTATTGATGCTGAAATTTCCCCATTAATATTTGGTCCCTTTGTATTAAGCTTTTAATTTGACATTATTTACATAACATTTTAAATTTGCATATTACTTTATGCTTTCTGTACCATTCATTTGATCCTCATAGAAGCAGGAAGAAATGGGTAGGGGAAGACAAATTAATTCATCTTGAAGATTAGGAGACTAAAGTTGAGAAAGTTTAAGCAACTTGGGAAAGCAAAGGACCTTGAAATCTGTGACTCTCTTGGCTTCAAATTAACCATCTCTTTGTTCACTTCCCCCCCCATACTGTGTGAACCTTCCCTATTTCCACTACTTGAAATTAATTCTTCCATGATCTGTGTTATAGTACATCTGATAGACTCTATTATCATTTGAGTAGTTCTCCTTTTTTCTTATAGACTCTCAATACTTCTAGGAAAGTTAAAGTTTGCCTGGTCCAAACAAATATCTGATGCTTGAATTCCATTTATGATTATCCTTTACAAGGGGTGGCCTGGGCTCCTTGAATACTTCCATTAACAATGATCTCACTACCTATGCAGATAACCTGTTCCCTTAAAAACCCCTCTTACAAAATTCTCCATTTTAAATAGATTTCTCTTCCCTGGGAGAATATGATCTCTTTACAGCAAAGCTTGTGTCCTTATCATCCCTGTATCTCATCACTTCTTCCTGTTGTAGCAGAAGCTCAACAAAAGATGGTTGAATGAATAAATCAGTAGATGAACAGCTGGATGGGTTTCTAATGAAAGCTTCAAACAATTGTGTCTAGTATCTTTCAGAAGCTATTGACCTGACACCTAAGGTGTTTTTTGTTGCTAATTTATTTTCCTCTGGTTGGGGTTTTGGAATTTCTAATGCAAATATTTTTGAAATAACAAAGCATAAATCATTGGTTTGGCCTTTCATGAACTGGATGCCTATCAAAACTGAATGCAAGGACATGTGAGATATGAAAGTGCAATAATGTATGGAGCAGCCAGCAGCAGGGAGATATAAACTGATAACTGGCTGCAGGGAGATACACTAAGACAGAGGGAAGACAAGGATGTTGTCTGGTGCTGGAAAGGAGTAAGCAGCAGAATGCTTGGTTGCAGGTGGCGGGGCGTGGTAGGAAGGCAGAGGGCGGCCATCCTAGCGGCTGAACTCCTGCAGGCTGGCACAGCTTGTGCGTGTATGACTCCAGCTCTGTCACCAGCTGCCTGACCCTGGGAAAGCCATTCCCTTCCTCATCCAGTTTCCTGTATGGGAACTAGAGATCAAATGAGTTAAAGACTAAAAAGCACCCAGGACAACCACAGGCATGGCCCGCAGGTTATGATGGGACTGTGGTCAGGCAGCCTGGGTTCGAGCCCTGAGTCTGTCTCGAACTAGCTGTGAGAGTGGATCTCCGTGAGTGCTATTCCCCGTAACGTGGGGATGATCATGTGCTGTGCGGAGTGGCGACGGTGATTAAATGAGGTAAATACATTATCCTGTTCATTAGCGAGTTGTCAACTGCTCTGAGATTCAGATAAAGTCATTTGTTTTTCATTTTGTGGATACCCGAGCCTTTGCCAGGATACCTGTGAATTTCTGGTGCGCTTCCATCCGTAGCGCCCCCTGGGACTCAGGGCTCCTGCATTGCTGAGACCTGACTCTTGAGCATCATGTCTGCCCTGATGCGAGGCTCAGCTTCATCGCTGACTCTTAGAATAATCACAGGTACTCCTCACTCCAGGTGCTTGTGTATTAGGCAACCCCTGCTGATGTCTCGAGGGTGTGAATGTGTGCATATGTGTTGTGGGGATGAGGAAAAGCCGCATCCTCAACTTCCAGCCTTCCACCACGCACATGGTCTTCCGCACACTTGTATTGTCAGGTGAAGGTGAAGTCGCTCAGTCTTGTCCGACTCTTTGTGACCCGGTGGACTGTAGCCTACCAGGCTTCTCCATCCATGGTATTCTCTAGCCAAGAACACTGGAGTGGGCTGCCATTTCCTTGATGTCCCTGGTGGCTCAGACAGTAAAGCGTCTGTCTACAATGTGGGAGACCTGGGTTCAATCCCTGGGTTGGGAAGATCCGCTGGAGAAGGAAATGGCACCCCACTCCAGTACTCTTGCCTGGAAAATCCCATGGATGGAGGAGCCTGGAAGGCTGCAGTCCATGGGGTCACTGAGGGTCAGACATGACTGAGCAACTTCACTTTCACTTTTCACTTTCTTGCATTGGAGAAGGAAACGGCAACCCACTCCAGTGTTCTTGCCTGGAGAATCCCAGGGATGAGGGAGCCTGGTGGGCTGCCATCTATGGCGTGGCACAGAGTCGGACACGACTGAAGTGACTTAGCAGCAGCAGAATACTGGAATGGGTAGCTGTTCCCTTCTCCAGAGGATCTTCCCAACCCAGGGATTGAACCTGGGCCTCCCGAATTGCAGGCAGATTCTTTACCAGCTGAGCCACCAGGGAACCCCTGTATTATCAAGGAAATCTCAAATATTGGGTTGGCCAAAAACTTCATTTGGATTTTTCCATAAGCACAATCACAAAAATCCAAACAGATGTTTTGGCCTGCCCAATAATTCTCCTTTTTTATAAAGAGCATTTGATCTCTTCCTCAACTGCTACTTTGGTACCAGCTAATAATCACGTGTGGGCCCCATCTTCCATCCCACACATTTACTGGGAACTTTTCCAAATAAAACCCTCTCTTTGTCCCCCAGGATAACAAGTAAGTCAGTAAAATTTGACTAGGTTTTCTGCAACTCTTACTTCATACAAATTCACCTTCAGTTAAATAGTCCTCACTCTTGGCCTCTTCCTTTTGCCTGGCGAGCTCCCATCACACCTCTGAATTCTGCTCCCTGAAAAATGGAGCTCCGTCATCCTTAACACTGAAGACACAGCAGCATTCAGCTGTTTCCCTGAGGAAGCCAGGATTAAACTCACCCAAACTTGCACTAAACCCTGACTCAGGGCCGGCTGGCGCTGATAACAAGGGAACTTACTCTGAACTAAGGATCTAAAAATGTTCAAGGAACAAAGGAACCAAACAGGCAATTCCTCACCCTTGGCCTCTTCCTTTTGCCTGGCGAGCTCCCATCACACCTCTGAATTCTGCTCCCTGAAAAATGGAGCTCCGTCATCCTTAACACTGAAGACACAGCAGCATTCAGCTGTTTCCCTGAGGAAGCCAGGATTAAACTCACCCAAACTTGCACTAAACCCTGACTCAGGGCCGGCTGGCGCTGATAACAAGGGAACTTACTCTGAACTAAGGATCTAAAAATGTTCAAGGAACAAAGGAACCAAACAGGCAATTAATACATGAAGGGGAGTTATCGAGCGCAGAAGAAAATGGGAAGGAAAAAAACTGGTCTGAACATTTCTCTCCAGACTTTTGACACCACCCCTCCTATCACGCTCCATTGACTCCCCAAAGGCCGAGCTTCCCATCCGTGTGGGGAAGAAAAGATCTGGTCAGATTTCCCTTTTCTAAGAAGGAAACATTTCTTCCAGATCAGTTTTTACAAAATTTCTGAAAGGTGATGAGCAGGTTTAAAGAGAATAAATAGAGGTTTTAGAATGAGAGAGACCCGTGTATCCATTCATAAGGTGCCATCATGGCCTCTAGAGAACAATTCTCGAAAAAAGCCGAGCTTCCATGCACACAGCTGAATGGGAATCGGCTCTGAGAGGAGACGTTGCACCAGGCTCCACGCGTCCTGAGGACCAAGACAGCCCCTGCTAGAGCGCGGGTGGTGGGTGTGCAGTCGCTGAGTTGTGTCCGAATCTTTCCGTGGCCCTATGGACTGTAGCCCATTTCCCAGGCAAGAATACTGGAATGGGCTGCCTTTCCATCCTCCAGGGATCTTCCTGATCCAGGGATCAAACCTGTGTCTCCTGCACTGCAGGTGGATTCTTCACTGCTGAGCCACCAGGGAAGCCCGCCCTAGTGGTGCTTACACCATAAGCAAGCGATCAGATGGTTATTTTAGTGCATGCCTTGGAGGGGAGCTGCAGGCTGCCATCAGAGTAGACCGGGGGCTTTGATCTGGCTTGAGGGGCCAGGGAAGGTGTGCTCGAGGAAGGAATGTCTATGTTGACATCTGTGGTTAACTGAATGCGGCACCATCATCAGGCTCAAACACCCAGTTATCGAACCGCATTGATTTCTGTGATCCTGGGAAGGCATTGTGTAGGTGTGGTTAACATCTACCAGCAGTCGACTCTATGTGAAGGAGCTTCCTCTCAATAATGCAGGTGGGCCTTACCCTTCGGTTGAAGGCCTCAGGGACAAAAACCGTTTCCAAAGAGGAAGAGACCCTGTTTCAAGACTACAACACCAACACCCACCTGGGTTTCTAGTCTGTCAGCCTGCCCTGTGGATTTTGGAACTGTCAGTTTTACAATGCATGAGAGTTTCATAAAATAAAGGTATTCATATATATATATATATAGTTACATACCTGCATACATACATTCATCCTTACATACAAGCATACACACATAGACTCACAGATCAATAGACACAGAGTAGACACACCTGCATGCACACGTGATCTCCCCTTGGTTTCGTTTTGTTTTTCCAGACTCCAGGCGTTATGTCTAAGGTCGTGTAGGACTTAGGCAGGTGCAGTATGATGAGAAGTTAAGGGACAGGCTCCACGCGGAAGGAGTGCCCTCCTGCCCACCCTCTCACACTCAGCGTTCTTCATGCCTCCACTGGCCCGGGTCTGCTTTTTGGACCCATCAGCAGATTTTTCCCCCTTACCTTCCTTGCAGCTAGCTTGGCGAGGCTCTAAGCCCTGCAGACCTTGCCTGTCTTACCCATTGCAGGCTATCAGCAGGGTGTCTAGGGAGGCGTTGCTGCAGACAGTTGCTTGACCTTGTGGTCTAGTGCCCTGAATTTGAGCCCAGATCCCTGCTTCTTCCCTGGGAATCCTTGGGCACATGCCTAAGTCTCTATGAGACTGAGTTGCTTTTGCTGTTCTATAATTAAGAAAGGGAGAAGAAAAAGCAACCCATTCCAGTATTCTTGCTAGGAAAATCCCATGGACAGAGGGGGCCGACGGGCTTGGCGTGCTACAGTCCATGGGGTTTCAGAGTCAGACACAATGGAGCGACTAACACTTCCACTTAAAACAAGAAAGACAATACTAAGAGCTACTATTCACTGAGCTCCTAATACGCGCCACGCACTGTTCTAAGCATGTTAGTGTTGATTCAGTTAATCACGTCAACAATCTTACGACATAAGAACCGTTGATACTCACACTTCACGGATTTGGATCTGAACAGGTGAGGAGGTACCCAAGGCCGGCAGCCAGCAGGTCTCAGGGGCAGGCTCTGAGCTCAGTGGGGTCCAGCTCTGTTCTCTTTGCCCGCATCACCACCACCACCAATCCCTGTGTCTCCCACCTTACAAGGCCATTGTAAGCAACAGCTATCTGTTGCTTCTTAAAACCCAGAAAGCTTCATGAATGGAGATTAATAGTTTGCTATTTTTTTCTTTATTCTGCAGAAAGCTCTGAGGCATTTCCCCATTTGTTTTAAGATTTGCCTTAGTTTTACTGGTTATTCGTTTCCAGGCTTTGCATGATGGACTTTTGATTACGTCATTGGTCCTTCAAGGAAGCCATTTTACCCTTGCTTTGGGGTTGGGGACACTCAGGGACTTGCCCCAAGTCACACAGCTGTGATTTGGACTCCAGTTTGATGGGGAAGGCCAAGCTGATCACTGTTACTTCCTCTCTTCTGACCCCCCTGCCAGGCTCTCTGCCATTTACGCTTGGTGGGCATGGTGGTACCAGTCTTGGTCCTGGGTTTCTTCCTGTCTAGACTTTCTACTTTGAGGGAAGAAATACTTACATCAGCCTTTTTTTTTTTTGTAAACAAATTAGCATTAATAATTTTGAACACACGTTCTCGGATTATAATTTTGATTTACGGATGCGAATTGCCTTCTTTCTTCAGCAACCTCTGTGGTTTGCTCTGATGTGGGATACGGAGTGTCGTCTGTGTCTCCCTCCTGCCCTCCTGCCCAGCCTGGGGTCCCTTCTTTCTTCCTTGTGGATTTTTCTTTCTCTTCCCATTCACATCCCTGCTAGCCTGTTCTTTATCTTGCAGCTGAAGCTCCTGCTGCAATGGGCTCTGAAGCTATTTTGATGTGCCGCTTGTTGTGGAAATAAACTCTCCCTCACACCCTCAAGCACAGCTTGTGTCCTCCTAATGGAGTACGTGGTATGTGTTTGTATGTGGTTCTGTACAAAAAGGACTGTGGACTCCAGGAGAGACCAGGCAGATGTTCCAGAAGCAGAGGTGTTTTCTTAGAGTTCATCTTGCAATTCAGTTCGGTCTTGTTTTAATTCAGTTATCAGTTGACTGCCTACTGTGTGCGCAGGCTACACTGATTTTTCTAAAGCATACATATTGTGTAGCTCTCTTCATGTAAGAATTAATAAGGATACTCAGGAAAAGTGAAGAGATCAGGGGATGGGGAAAATAGAGATAAATGGGATGGATTTTGCAAGGCATCCTGGAAAAAAAAACAAACACACGAACAATAAGGAGCAGAGACGCAGAATGTCCAGGTCAAGCCCACAAGCTTTAGAGAGTGTGGGGCGGTTCTGAGAAAGTGTAGGGATATATGGAGGGGACTAGCAGAGAGGTAAAATCTATGAGGCTTATAAAATCTCACATGCTGTAGAAGAGGACTGAAAAATGAAACTAGGACACTTTGATGTGACTATTTTGATGTTATCAGTTTGCAAAAACATGATGTGGTCTAAAATAGAAACCTTTAAGCCTTCAGGTTTTATTTATACGAGCAGAGGTCGTCGTGGGCCCGCTCCTGACCCTGTTCTTGTGCCTCAGTTCACGCGTGAGATTTACCCCCCTCTCATGGCGTCTGTAGCTCTCCCCACATCCCCAGGTCATGGTTTATCCCTAAGCTTGCGGCTGCCAAACCTTGATCGGTTGTGCCAGAAAGACCTGCTTAAAGAGTAACACCTGCGTGAACAGATACTCTTTTATAGCCATGCTGAGATGAAAAGGTAAATACAAAGTTCCCAAAGCTTTTATCTGCCCGAAGCAACGGAGATACTCTGCTGTATTTCTTAACATATGCCAATCTCTCGCAAGGGAGGCATCAATAAGGAAGCTGTGGCAATTTTTGACTTAGGGTCTCTCTTACTTGATACAAACACAGCTGTCTTCGCTTTCTTTTGGTTACCATTTGCAAGAAATGTCTTCTTCTGTCCTTTCAATTTCAATCTATGTGTGGTTTTAAATCCAAAGTAAGTCTCTTATAAACAGCATTTAGTTGAGTCTTTAAAAAAAAATCCATTCAATCGCTTTGTATCTTTTGTTTTCTGAGTTTAGTCCATTTACATTTAAAGTACGTATTGGTAGGGAGCTAACTATTGCCGTTTTGTTAATAGTTCTCTATTTTCCCTGTAGTTCTTTTGTCCTTTCCTCCTCTCTCGTGCCTTTATTTGTGTTTTATTGACTTTTTTGTATTGATATACTTAAATTCTTTTCTCTTTTTCTTTTGTGTACCTTCTACAGGTTTTTTCTTTTCTTTTCTTTTCTTTTTGTGGTTACCATAGGGCTTACATAAAACATCTTGCAGTTATAAGAGTCGGACACGAATTCACTTTCACTTTCACTTCTTACTTTCATGCATTGGAGAAGGAAATGCAGCCCACTCCAGTGTTCTTGCCTGGAGGATCCCAAGGATGGGGAAGCCTGGTGGGCTGCTGTCTATGGGGTCGCACAGAGTCAGACATGACTGAAGGGACTTAGCAGAAGCAGCAGTTATAATGGCCTATTTTAAGTTGATAATAATTTTGCAAGAGCCAAAAAGGATACTGTATAATAATAAAATGGTCAATTCACCCAGAAAATGTAACAATTAAAAGTATACATGTACCCAATATCAGGGTTCCCAAATATATAAGCAAATACTGACAAAACCGAAAGGAGAAATGGACAGCAATACATTAATAGTAGAAAACTTTAGCCCCGAGATAAATTCACACACATATGGACACCTTATCTTCGACAAAGGAGGCAAGAACATACAATGGAGTAAAGACAGTTTCTTTAACAGGTGGTGCTGGGAAAATTGGTCAACTACTTGTAAAAGAATGAAACTAGATCACTTTCTAACACCATACACAAAAATAAACTCAAAATGGATTAAAGATCTAAACGTAAGACCAGAAACTATAAAACTCCTCGAGGAGAACATAGGCAAAACACTCTCAGACATACATCACAGCAGGATCCTCTATGATCCACCTCCCAGTATACTGGAAATAAAAGCAAAAATAAACAAATGGGATATAAATTTTAAATTAAAATTAAAAGCTTTTGCACAACAAAGGAAACTATAAGTAAGGTAAAAGACAGCCTTCTGAATGGGAGAAAACAATAGTAAATGAAGCAACTGACAAACAACTAATCTCAAAGATATACAGGCAACTTATGCAGCTCAACTCCAGAAAAATAAATGATCCAATCAAGAAATGGGCCAAAGAACTAAATAGACATTTCTCCAAAGAAGACATACGGATGGCTAACAAACACATGAAAAGATTGGATTAAAATGTTCTTAGTCTGCTTACACTCGGCTTGCTCATACGTTTAGTCCCAAGTTGCAAAAGAAGGAATTATTACAAACATTTTCAAATCTCATAAGAGAATATGTACTTCATATGTGTATATGTATTCATGAAAAAGAACTGGAGAGAAGCATCTCTAAATACTAAGGGGCAGGACTCAAGAATTGATGTCCATTTCCTGTGCGCACCTCTTCTGAGGTGTTCTAACATATTTTTGAAATATATTTCAAAATATTTCTGGACTATTTTGTGTGTGGTTGAACAAAAGTTCCAAGCCCCTTCCTCAAACTGTAAAATTAGGATCTGCATTCATACTGTAATATTCTTTCATCTTAAAGAAGAAAGTTACTACCTACCCAAATATTTTATTTTATTTATTTTTTTACTCATTATCAGAGAAATGTAAATCAAGACCACAATGAGGTACCATTTCACACCAGTCAAAATGGCTGCAATCCAAAAGTCTACAAGCAATAAATGCTGGAGAGGATGTGGAGAAAAGGGAACCCTCTTACACTGTTGGTGGGAATGCAAACTAGTACAGCCATTATGGAAAACAGTGTGGAGATTCCTTAAAAAATTGCAAATAGAACTGCCTTATGACCCAGCAATCCCACTGCTGGGCATACACACCGAGGAAACCAGAATTGAAAGAGACACATGTACCCCAATGTTCATTGCAGCATTGTTTATAATAGCCAGGACATGGAAACAACCTAGATGTCCATCAGCAGATGAATGGATAAGAAAGCTGTGGTACATATACACAATGGAGTATTACTCAGCCCTTAAAAAGAATAAATTTGAATCAGTTCTAATGAGATGGATGAAACTGGAGCCGATTATACAGAGTGAAGTAAGCCAGAAAGAAAAACACCAATACAGTATACTGACACATATATATGGAATTTAGAAAGATAGTAATGATGACCCTGTATGTGAGACAACAAAAGAGACACAGAGGTATAGAATGGACTTTTGGCCTCTGAGGGAGAGGGAGAGGGTGGGATGATTTGGGAGAATGGCATTGAAACATGTATACTATCATGTAAGAAACAAAGCACCAGTTTATGTTCGATACAGGATACAGGATGCTTGGGGCTAGTGCATGGGGATGATTCAGAGAGACAATATGGAGTGAGAGGTGGGAGGGGGTTTTCAGGATTGGGAGCTAGTGTACACCTGTGGCTGATTCATGTCAATGTATGGCAAAACCAATACAGTATTGTAAAGTAGAATCAAGTAAAAATAAAATAAAAAAATATTTTAAAAATATTCCTTCTTGATACTCATTCTCCTTCAGTTATATTTTTTTCAATCACTTTTATAGCTGTGAAGTTTGGTCTTTTATGCATTTTCAGAAGGCCATGTTTTACAAGAGACACTATTGTTCTTATATTCAGTCCTTATATTATTTTATGTATATTATTATATATATTATATTGTTCTTCAGTTATGTTCTTATATTCAGTCTTGAATATTCATTGGAAGGACTGATGCTGAAGCTGAAGCTCCTATACTTTGGCCACTTGTTGTGAAGAACAGACTCATTGGAAAAGACCCTGATGCTGGAAAAGATTGAAGGCAGGAGGAGAAGGGGACAACAGAGGATGAGATGGTTGGATGGCACCACCGACTCGATGGACATGATTTTGAGTGAGCTCCGGGAGTTGGTGATGGACAGGGAGGCCTGGCGTGCTGCAGTTCATGTGATGGCAAGGAGTAGGACACGACTGAGCGATTGAACTGAACTGATTGTTCTTTTTGGTGGTTCAAGCACTGACCTGATCTGATTGTTGGAGAGTTATAAAGTATTGGTATCTTCAACACTCTGACAAATTCCGAGTAGCCTATTGGTGAAGAACAGTGATGATTATCCCCATGAAGATGAAATCGCCATCTACTGCAAGTACGATATTGAATCTGGAGCTTAACATGTTCCTGGCTCTTCAGGCAATCAGTATTTGCCCAGAAACAGCTTGTGGAAAATAAGTGATCATTGGCAGTTAGAGGTCATGTCCCGTAAATATTAAAAGTCCTGGGCTGCAGGCATGTGTCAAAGTAGAGCCTGGAACTTCCCAGTTGTTGGTGACACCTTTCAAACTGCCAATGGCAGGACTTTCAAACTAATCAAAGTTTAAGGCAAATAAAGTACTTTCCTTTCTGACATCACTTCTTTTTGTGGAGGCAGCATTTTGCAGATTCGAAGAGTTTTCCATATATATTCCATAGATCCCACAGACACAGTGTCAGTAACCTTAGAAATCCTGCCGACCTTGCTATTTACTTGAGCAGAGAGGATTCCTCCATCTGCCACCCCCAATATTCTAAGAAAATAACCAGTGGCTTCAGTAGGAAATGTTAATCAAAGAAGAGGAAGAGAGGATTCAATTAATAGTCCAAGTTTTAAGAAGAAAGATGTAGACATATTCTGAAATGGCTGTGACTGTCCTTGCAACTCAAAACCGGTCCAGGTTTTTGTGTTTTGCTGAAAGCAGAACACAAAACGGTAAGGACCCATTATGTTGAGCTACATTTAGAAGTGATCAGCTTAAAAAGAGGAGTGTATTCCTCCTCTGTGACCTGGAGTTCTTCCCATCTGAAAACAGGTGCACGGATGGTGCTGTCTACGTGCGATGCATAAACATAATATATTTCTTGAGGGCATTTGTTTCCCTCTCAGATACTTGTTTTTATTCAAGATTGTTCCATTGTCAATTAAATGCTAACTTCACTTCCATTCTTTGCTGCAAGGAAGTGCTTATTCATTAATTGGAAAGAAAAAGAAAAATCTGCAGCTGACCAAGTGGTTAACTAAACACTTCCTGTTTTTATCATCATCTGCCAAAAGTAATGTCTGACATTTTGAGAGGAAAAAGATAAATACCCTTGGACATTTGAGAAAAATCAATTTATTTTAGCATTACATTATTTTTGTGAGGAAAAAAGTGAATGAACTTTTTGTATTATGTGTGCAAATCACAACCACACATATTAAAATATAGCAAGCTTGTTTATCTCAGTTCCTGAGCTCTGCTTTACTCAAAATTTCATTTATCTTAAAAGATATGTGATGACCCTTGGGTTCTAGAAAACTCTTCAGTTGAATGTGTCACTGCCCTTAATAGGTTTCTGATGTTTGTCTCAAGGTTATGACTACTTCCTTAAATTACTATTTGTGTTTAGTGAGACCATAGTTTATTCATTAAAAAGATATATCTTCGGATTCTTGATCAACAACTTCCTTCTTTTTTTGTAACTTAACTAAGGAGCAAAGAACAGTTTTGAAATTTATTAAAACATAGATTTAAGTATATATTAGAGCTATGGCTACTTAATATTGATTACATTCATTTATTAAGTATATTGATTGCATTAATTATACTGATTGTGTACAGGATTCTACCACAAAATAAAAATAAAATCTTGTAAAAGTCATTCATTTATAATTAACCGATCAGCAGGCTGTTCGATGCCAGGAGATAACCCTGATAATTCTGTCTTCTTTCCCAACTGTTTCAGTGGCAGAGAATTATTCCTTACAGTTCAACTTAATTTTCCTCTTCTTTGTCCGCAGGACATGGGATTGATCTGTCACATCTATAGGACAGCACTAAGAAAATTGTTCCTAGAGCAGAAAGTGATTTGTTTTGGTGGATTTTTTTTTTTTCTTTCACTCTTTGGCTGTCCCATAAGGCTTGCAGGATCTTAGTTTCCCAACATGGGACTAGGGATCAAACCCATGCACCATGCAGTGGGAGCATGAAGTCTCCGCCACTGGACCACCAGAGAGGCCCCAGAAATTGACTGGTTTTTTATTTACCTTCTTCCCTGGAGTGCTGCAGTCCATGGGTCGAAAAACACTGGACACGACTTACTGACTGAACAATAATTAAAATGGTTCTTGAACGTCTTCCCTTTTCATAGAATGCTGTATCCCAATTTACAAATTCTTCTTGTCCTCCAGTTTTAGCTCAAAGCCACTTTCTCCCAGCAGCTGCTCTCGGCCATCCATGCCTGACCTCACACTGAAATGACCTGCCTCACCTTCACTGTTTTAATACAGAACTTTAAACATGTTTTTGTGCATACCTCTAATTTTCTCCTGTAATTTTGGGCCCTATTTCATTATGCTGTGCTTTCAATGTGTTGCATATTTTTGGAAAGCAGAGCACAGGATTCATTCTTTTTGTACTCGCCATTCCATTCAGCAAAGTTCATCGCGTAAAGGGAGTCCTCCAGTCATGTGGTGATGAAGAATGAACATATTTATGCCACTCATGACATTTTTATTTTACAAATACCAACACATTAGGGGGAAGGGCAAGTTAGATGTCAAGCTTTTCAATGAAAATGATAATATTTAGCAAAGCCTCTATATTCTATATTTTTCGGCTGAGATATAAAAGTTATGGTGACATACAGAAAGGAAGTTCAGATTACACAGAGGGAAAAAAGAAAGCTCCCAGAGCTGTAAATATGTCATGTTTTTTTTTTGAAATTTTTTACATCCATCAGTTCAGTCAGTGTGTTCAGTCACTCAGCTGTGTCTGAATTTTGCAACCCCGTGGACTGCAACACACCAGGCCTCCCTGTCCATCACCAACTCCCGGAGCTTGCTCAAAGTCATGACCACTGAGTCAGTGATACCATCCAACCATCTCATCCTCCGTCGTCCCCTTCTCCTCCTGCCTTCAGTCTTTTCCAGCATCAGGGTCTTTTCCAGGGAGTCAGTTCTTTTCATCAGGTGGCCAAAGTATTGGAGCTTCA
The DNA here is from genome assembly GCA_006408675.1 of Madoqua kirkii. Lineage (NCBI taxonomy): Eukaryota > Metazoa > Chordata > Mammalia > Artiodactyla > Bovidae > Madoqua > Madoqua kirkii. The sequence goes on along the minus strand of SJYC01027760.1, from coordinate 6,584 downwards.
GCTTCAGCATCAGTCCTTCCAATGAATATTCAGGACTGATTTCCTTTAGAATTGACTGGTTTGACCTCCTTGCAGTCCAAGGGACTCTCAAGAATCTTCTCCAACACCACAGCTCAAAAGCATTAATTCTTCGGTGCTCAGCCTTCTTTATGGTTTTACTTTCACATCCATGCATGACTACATCCTACATCCATAGTAACAGGAAAAGGACTAGAACCAAGAGCCCTTTAGAGATAAAATCACTTCCCAGTAAATATGAAAATGTGCTCTAGACTTCTTTGAAATCATTTCTAATGAATAATGAATGCCCTTGAAAGAATATGCTGCAGTTTGTTTTAAGCACAGCTAAAATATAAATAAAAACAAATGCATTGTATACTCTGTACCTCTGTGTTTTGTTTTGTTTTGTTTTTTTCTTTTTTTCCTCCTTCTGTCCTGAAGAGAAAAGGAGATGTGGACTGTTGGGAATTATTTATAAAATTAGCACACATTCCTCCCATTAACATGGAAAATATCTGGCCCACAGTTGCCCCTGTCTGTTCACTGCTGTGGCTATACTATGGATAAAAGTACCTATGCTTCCACAGCCTTCTGGGCTTACCACAAAACTCTGGGTAAGCAAAGCTGCATGGTTTTCAAAACTGTCATCTTCAGTAGACTTACAGACATAAAGAGATTGTCATTAAATTTTGTCAGTGACCCTGAGCTTGGAATCATTTCAAACTTACACTCTCAGCCAGGAGTGGGCAAAAGTCTCAGGAGTAATTAGGAGCAAATAACAAAATTAGGTTCTGTAATACAGGGTAAAAGGTGAGTGGAAGAGAACTGAAGTACTGATTCGGTAATTTTAGGTAATTTAAATCCCACTAAAGAATGGGATCTTCTTTGCTGGCAGTCCTGCAATTACTCAGCAGGGTCAGCTGCTGGCAATATTAACACGATCAGCCTTCTGGAACTTGGGGGGAGTGTAAGAATCACTGCAGGATCTTGTTAAAATGCAGATTCTGAGGCAGCACTTCTGGGCTGCAATCTGAGGCTCCACATTTCTCTTTTTTCTCTTTGCTTTTCAAATTCTTTCTTTCTTTTTAATTAAATAACAATTAATTAATTAAATGCAACACCCTATATTTTAACACATAACCAAAATTAAACTGATGGCAATAAAATATGGTATTTCATTTGCATCGCATGACAAATGGTTAACATCCTTAATCATAAATGCATTCTTAGAAACCAGTAACAAAAACACTGATATACCAAGTCAAATAAAAAAAAAAAGAGAAGAAAATGTAATAGCACAAGTGACTAGCAAGGATTAAGCATATATGAAGATGACTGAGCTGAACAATAACAGAAGAAAAGGAATTTATTTATAATATCATATTACCAAAGACCAAATATATAACATTTGTACAGTTTTAGGAAACAGACTCACATAAACACTAGGGAACAAGATTGATGAGGTCCTATCTGTATAGTAGGGGAAATCTAGTTTGGATTCAAACTATAAATTTTGGATATCTTGAATATCTTTAGTCCTATAAGTTCCAATTTATTGGAATTATTTTGACAAATTATTTGGGTAAATTTATAGTTTATGTATTGATAATGTTCACTGCCTATCTTTTTTCAAATTGAAGAATAATTGAGTTACAATATTATGTTAGTTTCAGGTATACAATGTAGTAATTTCATATTTTTATAGACTATACTGCATATTGCATACACAGTAGTTATAAAGTATTGACTGTTTTCCTTCTGCTATACATTACATCCTTGTAACTTAGTTGTTTTATACCTGGTAGTTTGTATCTCTTGAACCCCTTCACCTATCTGCCCTTCATCCTACCTCTGTCCCATCTTGTAATCACTAGTTTTTCTGAGGTTCCACATTTTAACTGGCTCCCAAGTAATGCTGATGCTACTGGTCCTTAAAACAATCTATCGGAATAACAAAGATCTACATTGTCACTATCTATATAGCATTTGATGGCTACATGTGGATACAGAACCCTGAATTGAGATGTCCTATTTCATTCGACACTTCTCCAGTAGCATATTGGGCACCTACTGAGCTGGGTAGTTCATCTTTCACTGTCATATCTTCTTGCATTTTCACACAGTTCATGGGGTTCTCAAGGCAAGAAGACTGAACTGCTTTGCAATTCCCTTCTCCAGTGAACCATGTTTTCTCAGAATTCTCCATCATGACCCATCCATCTTGGGTGGCCCTACAGATCCATCTTAGGTGGCAAGGATCCCTTAAAAGAAATAGAGCAGCCCTCAGTCACAAAAGTGTCTGAAATGCAGTGCTTGGGTGCAGTCTCAAAAATGACAGAATGATCTCTTCATTTCAAAGGCAAACCATTCAATATCACAGTAATCCAAGTCTATGCCCCAACCACTAATATTGAAGAAGCTGAAGTTGAAGAGTTCTATGATGACCTACAAGACCTTCACACCAAAAAAAGATGAATTTGTCATTGTAGGGGACTGGAATGCAAAAGTAGGAACTCATGAGATATCAGGAGTAACAGGCAAGTTTGGCTTTGGAGAACAGAATGAAGAAGGGCAAAGGCCAACAGTTTTGCCAAGAGAACGCACTGGTCATAGCAAACACCCTCCTCCAACAATGCTATGTTGAAGAGTTCTACGATGACCTACAAGACCTTCACACCAAAAAAAGATGAATTTGTCATTGTAGGGGACTGGAATGCAAAAGTAGGAACTCATGAGATATCAGGAGTAACAGGCAAGTTTGGCTTTGGAGAACAGAATGAAGAAGGGCAAAGGCCAACAGTTTTGCCAAGAGAACGCACTGGTCATAGCAAACACCCTCCTCCAACAATGCTAGAGAAGACTCTGCACATGGACATCACCAGATGGTCAACACTTAAATCAGACTGATTATCTTCTTTGCAGCTGAAGATGGAGAAGCTCTGTACAGTCAGCAAAAATAAGATCGGGAGCTGACTGTGGATCAGATCATAAACTCCTTATTGCCAAATACAGACTTAAATTGAAGAAAGTAGGGAAAACCACTACGCCATTCAGGGATGACCTAAATCAAATCCCTTATGATTATACAGTGGAAGTGAGAAATAGATTCAAGGGATTAGATCTGATAGAGTGCCTGAAGAACTGTGGACAGAGGTTCATGATGTGGTACAGGAGGCAGGGATCAAGACCATTGTTAAGAAAAAGGAATGCAAAAAGGCAAAATAATTGTCTGTGGAGGCCTCACAAATAGCTTAGAAAAGAAAAGAAGTGAAAGGCAAAGGAGAAAAGGAAACATATACCAATCTGAATGCAGAGTTCCAAAGAGCAAGGAGAGATAAGAAAGCCTTCTTCAGTGATCAGTGTAAATAGAGGAAAGCAATAGAATGGGAAAGACTAGAGATTTCTTTAAGAAAATTAGAGACAACAAAGGAACATTTCATGCAAAGATGGGCACAATAAAGGGCAGGAAAGGTATGGACCTAGCAGAAACAGAAGATTAAGAAGAGGTGTCAAGAATACAGAAGAACTATACAAAAAAGGTCTTCAGGACCCAGATAACCATGATGGTATGATCACTCACCTAGAGCCAGACATCCTGGAATGGGAAGCCAAGTGGGCCTTAGGAAACATCACTATGAACAAAGCTAGTGGAAGTGATGAAATTCCAGTTGAACAGTTTCAAATCCTAAAAGATGATGCTGTGAAAGTGTTGCACTGAATATGCCAGCAAATTTGGAAAAGCTCAGCAGTGGCCACAGCACTGGAAGAGGTCAGTTTTCACTTCAATCCCAAAGAAATGCAGTGCCAAAGAATGTTCAAACTACCGCACAATCACACTTATCTCATAGTAGCAAAGAGATGCTCAAAATTCTCCAAAAGAAGCTCCAACAGTATGTGAACTGAGAATTTCCAGATATTCAAGCTGGATTTAGAAAGGCAGAGGAACCAGGGATCAAAATGCCAACATCTGTTGGATTATAGGAAAAGCAAGAGAGTTCCAGAAATACATCTACTGCTTTATTGCCTACACCAAAGCCTTTGACTGTGTGGATCACAACAAATTGTGGAAAATTCTTAAGGAAATGGAAGTACCAGGCCATCTCACCTGCCTCCTGAGAAATATATCTGTATGCCAGTCAAGAAGATACAGAACCAGACATGGAACAACTGTCTGGTTCCAAATTCAGAAAGGAGTACATCAAGGCTGTATATTGTCACCATGCTTATTTAACTTATATGCAGAGTACATCATGAGAAACGCTGGGCTGGATGAAGCACAGGCTGGAATCAAGATTTCTGGGAGAAATATCAATAACCTCAGATATGCAGATGACACCACCCTTATGGCAGAAAGCAAAGAGGAACTGAAGAGTCTCTTGAAGAAAGTGAAAGAGGAGAGTGAAAAAGTTGGCTTAAAACTTAACATTCAGAAAACAAATATCATGACATCTGGTCATATCACTTCATGGCAAATAGATGGGGAAACAGTGGAAACAGTGCCAGACTTTATTTTCTTGGGCTCCAAAATCACTGCAGATGGTGACTTCAGCCATGAAATTAAAAGACACTTGTTCCTTGGTAGGAAAGCTCTGATCAACATCAACAGCATTTTAAAAAGCAGAGACATTACTTTGCTGATAAAGATACGTATAGTCAAAGCTATGGTTTTTCCAATAGTCATGTATGGATGTAAGAGTTAGACTATAAAGAAAGCTGAGCACTGAAGAATTGATGCTTTTAAGGTGTGGCCTTGGAGAAGACTCATAAGAGTCCCTTGGACTGCAAAGAGATCAAACCAGCCAATCCTAAAGGAAATCAGTCCTGAATATTCATTGGAAGGACTGATGCTGAAGCTGAAGCTCCAGTACTTTGGCCACCTGATGAGAAGAGCCTACTGATTGGAAAAGACCCTGATGCTGGGAAAGATTGAAGACAGGAGGAGAAGGGAATGACAGAGGATGAGATGGTTGGATGGCATCACTACTCCATGGTCATGAGTTTGAGCGAGCTCTGGGAATTGGTGATGAACATGGAAGCCTGATGTGCTGCAGTCAATTGGGTGGCAAAGAGTTGGACACGACTAAGTGACTGAACTGATAAGTGTAAAATACACTTCAGGTATTTTACAAATGAAATTTAAATACCACAAATTATCCTATATAAAGTGTACAATCAGTGGTTTTTAGTATATGCACACAGTTTTATAACCATCACCACCACCTAATTCCAGACACGTTTTTTATCATCACAGAAACTCTGTATACTTTAGCTGTCATCCCATTTCCACTTTCTTGTTGCCCCTGGCAACCTACTTTGTAGGTTTTCTTTTTAAAGGAAAAAAAATTGTATACTTCCTTTCTTTATTGTTGTTGTTCAGTCACTCATTCGTGTCCAACTATGGACTGCAGCACTCCAGGCTTTTTGTCCTTCACCATCTGCCATGGTTTGCTCAAACTCATGTCCATCGAGTTGGTGATACCATCCAAACATCTCATCCTCTGTCGTCCCCTTCTCCTCCTGCCTTCAGTCTTCCCCAGCGTCACGGTCTTTTCCAATGAGTCAGTTCTCATCAGGTGGCCAAAGTATTGGGATTTCAGTTTCAGCATCAGTCCTTCTAATGAATACTCAGGACTGATCTCCTTTGTGATGTCCTGTTTGATCTCCTTGATCTCTCAAGAGTCTTCTCCAACATCACAGCTCTAAAGCAGCAGTTCTTTGGTGTTCAGCCTTCTCAGTCCAACTCTCACACCCCTATGTGACTATTGGAAAAATCATAGCTTTGACTAGATGAAACTTTGTAGGCAAAGTAATGTCTCTGGCTTTTTAACATGCTCTCTAGGTTTTTCATAGTTTTTATTCCAAGGAACAAGCATCTTCAATTTCGTGGCTGCAGTCACCATCTGCAGTGATTTTAAAGCCCCCCCAAAATAAAGTTTGCCACTGTTTCCACTGTTTCCCCATCTATTTGCCATGAAGTGATGTGACCAGATGCCATGATCCTCATTTTTTGAATGTTGAATTTTAATGCAGCTTTTTCCACTCTCTTCTTTTACCTTCATCAAGGGGCTCTTTATGGAGAAGGAAATGGTAAAACACTCCAGTCTCATTGCCTGAAAAATCTCATGGAAGTGAAACCTGGTTAGCTGCAGTCCATGAGGTCACAAAGTGTCTGGCACGACTGAGCAACTAACACTTCCACTTAACATTTTGTATGTATTAGGATCATGTCATCTGCAAACAGTGACAGCATTGCTTCATTCTTTGAAATCTGAATATCTTGTATTTTTCTCATCTGATTTCTGTTACTAGGACTTACAGTGCTGTGTTGAATAGAAGTGGTGAAAATGGCACCACTGTTCAGCATGGTTTTGGGAGTTCTGGCCACAGCAATCAGAGAAGAAAAAGAAATGAAAGGATTGCAGATTGGAAGAGAAAAGTAAAGCTCTCACTGTTTGCAGATGACATGATCCTCTACATAGAAAACCCTCAATATGCCACCAGAAAATTACTGAATAGATATGGTAAAGTTGAAGGATATAAAACTGATATGCAGAGATCCCTTGCATTCCTATACACTAACAATG
>SJYC01027758.1:0-33442 GCA_006408675.1 Madoqua kirkii | reverse complement strand
CCTGAATGTTCATTGAAAAGAATGATCCTGACACTGAAGCTCCAATAGTTTGGGCACTTGATGTGAAGAGCCGACTCATTGGAAAAGACCCTGATGTTGGGAAAGATTGATGGCAAAAGGAGAAGGGGGCAACAGAGGTTGAGATGGTTAGATAGCATCACCGACTCAATGGACATGAATTTGAGCAAACTCTGGGAGACAGTGAATGGCAGAGGAGCCTGGTGTGCTGCAGTCCATGGGATCAGAAAGACCTGGACAAGGCTTATTGACTGAATGACAGCAACAAGAACAACACTGTGTGGGTTAAAGGAGATGGACAGGAAGGCATTAGACTGGGTTAGATAAGAGGATAAACAGGGCTCATTAAGGCTAAGAGCCCAGGATAACCTTTTGTGACTGAAGGAAAGAAGAGAAAGGTGTGGTGGGATTGTTCCTGATGTTCTTAGGGACCTGGGCCATCAGGCGGTTTAGGGGGAGAGAGAAGACTTTCTTGCTGGGCATTGAGGAGGATCTGTGGGGTCTCCTCAATCCTGTGGGATGTAGTATTGAGACAGGGAGAGGTGGACTTAGCTTCTCGCAGCACATCTGAAATTGTTTAAATTATGTCTGCCGCCATCCTTAGTCTAATTCTGTGTTCACTTGTCTCTTCCACCTCCTGATTTCACCTTGACTCTCACTTTTGCTGACTTTCAGAATTTAGTATATTTTTTTCTATCCTCCGGTCAATGAAAATGCCCTCAAGACAGAATCTGAAGATCAAGTATTGCTGTTGTTGTTATTCTATTCTTAACAGAATCGATAAGTTAATCATGGAAGTGGAAGTGGAAGCTAGTCATGCTGGACTCTTTGTGACCCCTGGACTCTCCACTGCATGGAGTCCTCCAGGCCAGAATACTGGAGTGCGTAGTGGTTCCCTTTTCCAGGGGATCTTCCCAATGCAGAGATCGAACCCAGGTCTCCCACACTGCAGGCAGATTCTTTACCAGCTGAGCCACCAGGGAAGCCCAAGTTAATAATTACTTATTAACATATATTGGACAGTTACTGTGCATCAGGCATTGTGCTTCTTGTTTTACTTAAACTATCTCATTTAACTCTCACAATATCCCTGAGGTGAGAAACAAGGATTATCTGTTTTATGACTGATGAAATGGAGACCTGAGGAACTTCTCTCATTTGTCCAGGGCCACTCACAGGGCATGGGTTGAAGGCGCATTCACATCTGGGTTTTGGCTCTGAGTCCTGAGCGGTTCATTTTTCCAGCCTGTGGCTCAGCGGAAGTCCGCAGGTGATTCTGAGCAAGGTGGGGCAGTGGTAGCCCTGGGGGCTGGCCCCTGCTTTGTGCAGTCTAGCACGCCACCTGCCATCCTCACAGATTCGTCTGCTCTGGGTCAGCTTGTGCTGACTTCAACGGCAGAGGTGTCATCCTTCTTCTTTGGACCAAGTTGTCTATTTCCTCTCCATCACAGCTTCTGGCAGAAAGCTCTGTACCTAACAGAATCCTAAAACAATAGGTTGTTTGCATGACTTAAGTTACCCAGACATCTCCTTAAGTCCTCAAATCAAGGGTATATTCAAACTCAGTGGGGAGTTGAAACAAAATTAAGACTTGGAGTCCTACACAATGAAGACTGTTGTTGCTGAGTTGCTCAGTCGTGTCTGACTCTTTCGGGCCCCATGGACTGTAGTCTGCCAGGCTCCTCTGTCCACGGGATTTCCCAGGCAAGAATACTGGAGTGGGTTGCCCTTTCCTTCTCTAGGGGATCTTCCTGACCCAGGGATCCAACCTGCATTGTCTGCACTGGCAGGCAGATTCCTTACCACTGACGCACTCAGGAAGCCCAAAGACAGTTGTTAGCACTTCCCTAAGAATGAGACTTAATATAAAAATGCGGGGAGGACCAGCCCAGATGGCAGAATAGAACAATTCCAAGGTAAAATTAAAATGTCCCAGCGCTCAAATCGTACTCTGAACTGATCAAATTAGGATTACTGAGGCAGCAGCCGGAGTTCAATATTTCCAAACTCAATCTCACTGGGCCATCAAAACTGAGAACCCCTGGTTTGGGTGCTAGTATTTGCTGGTTCTACTTAAGGCATCACTGCATTTCTGTGATGTGGGAACTAGGGTGCTGGAAGTAGCAGGTGCTATTGGAACACTGGAAGACCTGGAATGCCAGTGATGGCCTTTTCCTGTTTCCACACTGTTTGCTGGAGCAAAGTTGTCATGTAAATGGCTGTTTATTCCATTTGGTCTCGCCACTCTCTTCTCCCTTGTTTTAATCTCCTACCTCCAGTCCCTGCATTTAGCTTTCACTTGATTTGTATCCAGTTCTGCCTCTGCTGAAATGAGCTTATTTGGCTGCTTAGTAGACAAGGCAATCACTCCTGAGAATTGCATTTGAAAGCAGAATGAAATGTTCATGGTTTGCACTATCCCAAGATGCATTCTTCTTGATAGAGGTGACTGGGTCACTTGGGCTGAATTGGAGCTTTCTTGGCTTTGTGTTCTGAGTCCTTCTAAGCCGCCTGGCAGTTACTGACTCTCTTCAGGCTGTGCTGGCCGATGGGAGCTGACATCGAGCCTTAAGCTGAAAGGAAATCACAGCCAACCTTCGCCATTAGTATTCTCAAGTGTTAGTCCCAGGGAAGCTTGAAGGAAGAACCTGTATTTAAGACCTCTGAGAAGGGGGATCTTGAACCTGGGTGGTAGAAAAGCACTCAACTAAATGTCAGGGAATCTATTCTTTGCTGTGCTTTGCTTAACCCTTTATGGGCCTCCAGTAGATTGACTGCAAACACTTGTTGAAGCAATTCACCCCTCCCTGGATCCACATCACTTGCAAGACTAAGTAGCTCCTCTCGCCCAGAAATGCAGTTGATTTCCTGACCCCTTGAATCGAGGTGGGACGTGTGACCGGTGATGACCAATGGAATCTGGAGGCTGTGACGTGTCAGTTCTGAACTGCCTCTCAGGGGGCCTTACACTCTTCTGCTCTTCTGTCTTAGAACTATGAGATCCCTGCTGGAACAAGAAACCACAGGGCAGAAAGCCTAGTTGTCCCAGCTCAGGACCTTCCTGAGCCTGTCTCTCCCAAACATGCAAGAGGGCCCAGCTATATGAGAGCTGAGCACTTCTGTGAACCAACATGAATGTGTGGATCTGGCAAAGACCAGAAAAACCACCCACTTATGGCCCACAGACTCATAAGCAATTGTTACTGTTATTTCAAACCATGGAGTTAGGGATTGTTTGTTATTAATATATAGCAATAGCTATTTGATAATGGCCTCAATGATCTTACCTTTGAAGTAAGGATTGCTGGGCTGATGTCTCCAATAATACAATACAATAATAATATAATACAATATTAATAACAGTAATATAATAATAGTAGTACAATAATACATAAATATAATAGTCACCTGTGATGTCAATCTAGTGATTCAGAACCATTAAATTTGGCTGGGCCCCAAATTCCATGCTCCTGTAAAATTCACAAGTAGCTCTGATGCACTTGTGAAAGAGAAAAAAACTCCTGTAAGGATTTTTATGGCATTCAAAGTAGATGATTCTCCTCTAGGAGGCCCCATTTTAAAGTTGTGATTCACCATAAGAAGCAAATGTCCAGATAAAGTCAGAATCCCATGATGATAGTTCACGAATGAAAGGACCTAGAATCTCCCTAAAGGACTATGTTCTCTGAGGCTTGAAGGTATTTACCAGCCTCTTCTCTTCTCTGTCTTGACCACAAATTATTTTCTTGAAGGAAATAGAAATTCACTGAATAAGTCAGGGAATTTATTACATGGTTTAAGGAATTCTCTCAAAATGTATGACAGAAAACGCAGCCGGGGTTTTCCAGGCTTAGACTCGGAAATGAGAGCGTCAGGAACCAAGAATGCCATGTTGCTCCTACACACTTTCTCTTTTTCTTTTCCATCTCCCCACAAGAGCTCCTTGGCCCCCCTATGTCTATCCTGTATTCTCTTTGCCTCCTTCTTGCAGACTGCCTTGCTCACTATTCACGACCCGTGGACTGTAGCCCACCAGGCTCCTCTGTCCATGGGATTCTCCAGGCAAGAATACTAGAGTGGGTTGCCATGTCCTTCTCCAAGTAGCCTACATACCCTCCCTAAATAGAGGAGATTTGGTCTTGGAATTTGCCTGACATTCTGGTTTCAGGCAGCTTAACCCCACTGTGTCCCAATTACGAATTGCCAGGAGGAGGACTATAGTCCAATTCAAATCCAAGTTCCAAACCCAGTCAAACCCCCTTGAAAGGGAGAGTTCTAAAGGGCTTCCTTTTTGGGTCAGAGAACAGGTTTGCAAAATATAAAGTGTGGAATTAAGAGGGAAATATTCCTGAATGTAATAAGTGACTTTTCTAGGATAATCTATTGGATTTACATGAATCGTCAGGTTAACACATATGCAAAGGCACTGACCAAATTTCTGAATTACTTAAAATTTGATTATACCAAATCACTATTACATACTACTGTATGCATATGTTTTTGCAATTTTCATTATAATTTGCATTTTTGTCAGAGGGAAACACTAGCTACCTTGAATGTGTAGGTAGTGCCTCTTGGTTGTCAGAATACAAAATAGACTTGAATTTATGCTTTCCCCCTACAGGGGGTGTAATCATTTTTTTAAATGACCAAAGAAGAAACACAAACCTTCAGGAATAATTTTACCAGCAATCTGGTTAATCTATTTCATGGTTTTATTCCCAGGGGCAAGACATATGTGTTCAAATTAATGAGAGGATTTGGCTGATAAATTTGGAAGGTGCAGAAATGATTGATGTTTTGCTATATTTCTATGTTATCATATTAAAACAATCTAGGTACACAGCACCATCACTCATAGTCATTTCACTTAAGTTCAAGATATAATCAACTGTATATTCAAAATTAAGCAAAACATAATTTAGTTTATATTTTAGCAAATGTTTTAGGAAGCCATGACTAGTGATATCACTGAGTTTTATGCTTTAGTTTTATGGTTTTATGGTGGACATTAATCAATTAATGACATGATCATTGTTGGTTATAAAAAGTGGCAAAGCAGTGATGGAAAATTATAAGCAGCTTTGAGAACATAAAATTAGGACACATTGTGATAAGGGCAGGGGCTGATGGTGGAAGAAGTGATATTTGCATGCAATCGGATGGATGCATAGTCTTGAACTAGGAAAAGACCAGTTGAGGTAGAGGCACCCTCTGGTGCAGAGCAGTGCAGCACTGGAGAAAGGAATAGAAGGCCAGGTGAGCTAAGTAAGGCTGGAGAGAGGCAGGTTCCACACTCACACGGGGCAGGGCTTTATATACCATTTTCAGAATTTCTGCCTTTATCCTGAGAACAACAGGAAAGCATTGAATGTACATAAGTAAATGAGCAGCAAGAAAAGATTTTCTTTCTTTCTTTTTAAATTGGAGGATAGTTGCTTTACAATGTTGTGTTACTTTCTGCTGCACACCAATGTGAACCCACCGTAAGTATACATGTATCCCCTCCTTCATGAGCCTCCATCTCACCCCCTTATCTGATCCCTCTAGGTCATCACAGAGCACCAAGCTGAGTTCCGTGTGCTATACAGCAGCTTTCCACAGCTATCTATTTTACACATGGTAGTGTGTATCTGTCAACTCTACTCTCTATTTTCTTAATAAAAAGATTACTCTCACTGCTGTGTTGAGAATGGCCTAGGAAGCAATGGATGAGAAAGGTGTGAATGGACCAGTTAGGAAGCTGTAGGAAAGAGCTCATGGTGGCCTGAAGCGGTAGTAGTGATACAGTAGAGAACTCTGCATGGGTGTGGAAGGACTTTCCGAAGAGTACTCAGCACGTCTTGTTGATGGACTTGATGAGAGGTGTGGTAGACTCGTTGCAAACGCGGCCCTGATTCTTCACCCTGTCTGCATCCCCTTCACTATTTAAATTTCAAGCATCCTCTGCCTCCATCTCTGGACTTGATCGTGTGCCTTGCTCTGGCCAATAGAATGAAGGAAAAGTGCTCCTGCGGTACCTCCAAGTCTACGACTCAAGAAGCCTTGCTTTTCCTTGTGAGTCTATCATCTGCAGGAGGAACGTCCAGGGTGGCCTGCTGGAACCTGCAGGACATGTGGAGCAGATTCCACCTGCTCTGGCAGCCCTGTTGAGTCTGCTCCAGACCAATGGGCAGCCAGTGGGTGCACAGCCCAGTGAGTGAGCCCAGTCAGAAGACACAAAGCCCCCAGCAAGTTCCCTGCTCACCCCTGAAATGTGAGCGACAAATACTACTGTATTACACCACTGAGGTTTTGTGATTTTTTTCTTCTTGTTGCTACAAGCATTCTACATAACTGATACAGAAGCAAGGGAGGAAAATATTTGGAACACAGTCATTTATATGCGCTGCCATCATGGTTCAATATGTTATATTAGCATAATGCAGCATTTGGAGAGAATAGGAAATTGGATAGATAAATTTCGATTAGAGGAAATTATGACCCTGAAAAGTTCCTAAAACATAGTAAGTAATTAATCAACATTTTTCACAAGTTGGATTTATAAAAGTGTTGGTCCTTATAGTGAATAATACGAGAAAAGAAGATCCCAAATGCATAGTTTAGATTTTTCACTTATTTTTCATACTTTGTCATAAGCTTATAGTAAAAAATAATTTCTTATGTGTTCAATTAACCATGATTCTAAAAAAAAGGCAGAATATCATATAGCACAGTGATGTGTAAGAAAAGAACAACTAAATTAAGCTGGCAGACTCTTGTGTTTTAGAGCATTTCCTGTTTCCTTGCAAGATTTTTGTTGGTTTTGTCCCTATTTTTGAACTGGCTCACCAGAGTCACACAGAGAAAGACACAATTTATGGCAGGCACAAAAGAGTTCCCAACAGCGACACTGTAGGTTCAAAGTTGCATTTCTTCAAAGAAGACGTGAAAAGAGAAATTGAACAAAAAGCCCATTCCTGGGGCTTGACTGTGAAAGGAAAGCAGGTATGGGCCAGTCCACTTAAATGGCCCTGACCTCTATTTACTGATGTGCAAAGAGTTCCCACACTCTATCGTGGCTACTAGGGTGAGAGTTTATAGTATGTTTTTCTCTCAGATAAGAGAGAAATTCAGATATTTAGAGGAATAAAATTGCCTCCTTTTCTTTTCAACTTGGAGTGCGATTTCTTGATATTATTTTTGGATGTTCTTAAGTGGTTTTGAAATGTGAGTGTATATGGGAATTATTAGGGAGTTTGTTAAACCATAGATCCCTGGAGATTCTAACACTGTGGGTTTGGAGTAGGGCCCAAGATCCTGCATCCCCAGCAGGTTTCTGAGTGATGCTGATGCTACTGGTCCACATATCACATTTTGGAGTGGCAGGTGCCTCTATTCATAACTCTGAAGATAAACATAAAGCATTCTCTTAGGCAAATTATTTCCATCTTTAAAAAAAATAAACCTTGTCCTCAATAACTGGTCCTGCTTTCTCATCACTGCTCTGAAAGCATGAGTGCAGATCAACATGCTATGTTGGAAAAAAGGGGCATATTTCTTCCTAATAATCCATTTGCAATGATGGAAATTTGTAAAAAGTTGCTACTGCCTTTCTGTCCTTTCTTGAGTCTCATGCCTTCCAGCACCTCACCAAGTCCATCAAGCCAAGGAAACACAACACTGTGAGTCTTAAATGAGAGGATGTGAAGAGTTCTGTTATATCCTCTCTACACCTACAATGGCTGTTAGAAGGAAGGCAGCTTAAGGGGTGGAAAGAGTCAAAGCTTCCTCCTCAGTGAGGCAGCGCTTTCTATTTGCTCATCATCAGTATGTGCAGAAGACAGAGCAGCATCAGGTCCACTTTGCTGCCGAATTTTCTTGTTGAGCATTGTTGGGGCTATTCTTTTTTTTTTTCTCCAGCTTCTCTCATGTCACTGACATAGTTTGAGTGCGTGAAAAAGAATGAAAGTGGGTAATAGAGGTGTTTCTGACTTCTGCTCTTTCTTCTTAATTCTTCCTAATTTGTGTTCATTTTACAAAATTAGTAACTTGTATAAAATACAGAAAAGCATGCAAGTCAAAGAATTTGTAGGTATATTCCCCAAAGAAAATCACTGTTAGTACTTTAATTCATTTCCTTCCTTAATTTTTAGGGCTGTACGAACACACAAATTTTTTTTTTTTTACAAACCTGCGTACACAGGTTTAAATTACTATTTTCTTTCTAATAACATCATGAACTCATCATGGGCCCGTTACTTCACAGCAAATAGATGGTGAAGCAATGGTAATAATGACAGACTATTTTATTGGGCTCCAAAATCACTGCAGATGATGACTGCAGCCGTGAAATTAAAAGACTCTGGCTGCTTAGAAGAAAAGTTATGACAAACCTAGACAGTGTATTAAAAAGCAGAGACATTACTTTGCCAATAAAAGTCCATCTAGTCAAAGCTATGGTTTTTCCAGTAGTCATGTACAGATGTGAGATTTTGACTATAAAGAAAGCTGAGTGCCAAAGAATTGAGGCTTTTGAGCTGTGTTGTTGGAGAAAACTCTTGAGAGTCTCTTTGACTGCAAGGAAATCCAACCAGTCAATCCTAAAGGAAATTAATTCTGAATATTCTTTGGAGGGACTGATGCTGAGGCTGAAGCTCCAATACTTTGGCCACCTGATGCAAAGAGCTAACTCATTGGAAAAGAACCTGACACTGGGAAGGATTGAAGGCAGCTGGAGAAGTGGAGTACAGAGGATGAAATGGTTGGACGGCATCACCAACTCAAGGAACATGAGTCTGAGCAAACTCCAAGAGACAGTAAGGGACAGGGAGGGCTGAAGTGCTACAGTCCAATGGGTCGCAAAGAGTTGGACACAGCTGAACTACTGAACAACAACATCATGGAAATTTAAGCACAATTTCTATGCAGTAGAATTTGCATCTTTATCATTTATGGTAGTTCATTGAACTAATTCTCTATTGCAGATTTAGATGTTAAAATAAGCATTTCTCAATTTTTCTGTGTCCCATCTCCCTCTTATACATTTCTTAGCTTCTAGGAAAGTAAGGACTAAGATCAGAGGAAGAAAAGAGCTCAAATATGGAGAATATTAAAGTAGTAAGAACAGTGTTTTTCCTGGGGATATTCAGTTCAGTTCAGCTCAGTTCAGTCGCTCAGTCATGTCCGACTCTTTGCGACCCCATGAATCACAGCACACCAGGCCTCCCTGTCCATCACCATCTCCCAGAGTTCACTCAAACTCACGTCCATTGAGTCGGTGATGCCACCCAGCCATCTCATCCTCTGTTGTCCCCTTCTCCTCCTGCCCCCAATCCCTCTCAGCATCAGAGTTTTCTCCAATGAGTCAACTCTTTGCATCAGGTAGCCAAAGTACTGGGGTTTCAGCTTTAGCATCATTCCTTCCAAAGAAATCCCAGGACTGATCTCCTTCAGAATGGACTGGTTGGATCTCCTTGCAGTCCAAGGGACTCTCAAGAGTCTTCTCCACACCACAGCTCAAAAGCACCAATTCTTCAGCGCTCAGCCTTCTTCATAGGCCAACTCTCACATCCATACATGACCACAGGCGAAACCATAGCCTTGACTAGACGAACCTTAGTCGGCAAAGTAATGTCTCTGCTTTTGAATATGCTATCTAGGTTGGTCATAACTTTTCTTCCAAGGAGTAAGCGTCTTTTAATTTCATGGCTGCAGTCACCATCTGCAGTAATTTTGGAGCCCCCAAAATAAAATCTAACACTGTTTCCACTGTTTCCCCATCTATTTGCCATGAAGTGATGGAACCGGATGCCATGATCTTCATTTTCTGAATGTTGAGCTTTAAGCCAACTTTTTCACTCTCCTCTTTCACTTTCATCAAGAGGCTTTTTAGCTCCTCTTCACTTTCTGCCATAAGGGTGAGGTCATCTACATATCTGAGGTTATTGATATTTCTTCCGGCAATCTTGATTCCAGCTCGTGTTTCTTCCAGCCCAGCATTTCTCATGATGTACTCTGCATAGAAGTTAAACAAGCAGGGTGACAATATCTAGCCTTGACGTACTCCTTTTCCTATTTGGAACCAGTCTGTTCCATGTCCAGTTTTAACTGTTGCTTCCTGACCTGCATACAGATTTCTCAAGAGGCAGGTTAGGTGGTCTGGTATTCCCATCTCACATCCCTAAATACCTGAAGCCTGAGTTTAAACTGGTCACTCACAGGGAGACAAGAGACAAAACTTGGGATCCCGACAAGTAAGAAGCAGAGCCGAACTCTAGGAAAGGAGGGCTACACCCATACAGGAGACCTGGAGGGTATCTGCTGAATTCAAAACTATAAACTCTATAGTGCAGGACCTGTGGAGGGCATCTACTTCTAAGTAGTTGTGATATTTGTTTTCTTTGTTTTTTTGAACTTTCATAGTTTTGCTGACTGTACAGATATGCTTAGTTTACAAAAGTTTATTGAGCTTTTACTTAGATGTGTACGTCTTTCTGTGCATATATACTATAACAAAAAGTGTAAAAACTCTTAATGCCTATATGATTTCCCTCCCAAACTCATACGGTGAGCAGATGTTTTAACTTGTGCTGATGTGGCAGGGTTCCATATTCCTGACAGAAGTAAATGCAAATCTGCTTTGGAGAAATGTAAATTAAACTCAGAATTCTTAAGTTCTGAGAACTCATAGGTACAAGAGTAAAATGAGCCACCGTTGGAGAGAGTCAACAGAAACAACACATTTTAGAATCACACGTATAATGACAGTCAATATTGGAATTACCAGATAATGAATATGAAGTAATTATGATGCACATATTTAAGAAATAAAGGAGTATTAAAAGTGTGACTAAGAAATAGGAAATATCAATATTGTACTTAACAGTGAAAGAACTGAATAATAATTCCAGAGTTGTAAAATAAATTTTAAATTAGAAAATCACCAGCATGTTAAAATAATATGCAATTTTAAAATGTCTACTAGGCAAGCAAAAGTGAAAACAAGTGAAATTAATTTAAATCGTATTTTATTTAACCCAACAAATTCAAAGTTTTATTATTCCAACACACAATCAATGTAAGACTATTAATGAGGTAATTTAATTTTTTTCATACAAGTATTTGATATCCAGAGTATATTTGACACTAAAACGTCAATTTGGGATAGTCTCTTTTAGACCATTCTCTACACACACACATTTATACTCACTGGAACTTATTTTTTTCTACTATATGTAGATCAGCATTCGTCCAAGATGGACTTTATGAAGCAAAATCTTTGATTTAAATAGCTATGTGATTTTTAATTTATACTTTTATATTTATATTTTTGAAATTTTATTTTACAATATATTTTTAAAGATTCAGTTCAGTTCAGTTCAGTTCAATCATTCAGTCATATCTGACTCTTTGTGACCCCATGAATCGCAGCGCGTCAGGCCTCCCTGTCCATCACCAACTCCCGGAGTTCACTCAGACTCACAGCCATCAAGTCAGTGATGCCATCCAGCCATCTCATCCTCTGTCGTCCCCTTCTCCTCCTGCCCCCAATCCTTCCCAGAATCAGAGTCTTTTCCAATGAGTCAACTCTTCACATGAGGTGGTCAAAGTACTGGAGTTTCAGCTTTAGCATCATTCCTTCCAAAGAAAAGATTACTTTCCATTTATAGATATTGCAGGATATTGTCTATATACCTCATGTTGCACAGTATATCCTTGAGCCTGCCTTACGCTCAGTAGTTTGTATCTCCCACTCCTCCACTCCTACATTGCCCACCCCTCCACTGGTAACCACTAGTTTGTTCTCTGTATCTGTAGTTATGCTTCATTTTTGTTATATTCACTAGTTAGTTGTATTTTAAAAATTCCATACATAATTGATATCATACAATATTTGTTTTTCCCTGTCTGACTTATTTCACTGAGCATAATGCCCTCCAAGTCCATACATGCTGATGCAAATGACACAGTTTCATTCTTTGTATGGCTGAGTAGTGTTCCATTGTGTATATATGCCACATCTTTATCCCTTCATCTGCTGATGGACACTCAGGTTGCTTCTATATCTTAGCAACTGTAAATAATGCTGCAGTGAACAGCATTGGGATACATGTCTCCTTTCAAATTAGTTGATTAGTTTTTTCAGACATATACCCAGGAGTGGAATTACTGGATCATATGCTTCCTTGTGGCTCAGATGGTAAACAATCTGCCTGCAATTCGGGAGACCTGGGTTTGATCCCTGGGCTGGGAACATCCCCTGGAGGAGGGCATGGCAACCCATTCCAGTATTCTCGCCTCGAGAATCCCCATGGACAGAGGAGCCTGAGGCTAAGTACATGGGACTGCAAAGAGTTGGACACTACTGAGCAACTAAGCATAGCACAGCACGTATTAAAATAGTTCTATTTCTAGTTTTTTTGAGAAAGCTCTGTACTGTTTCCACAGTGGCTACACCAAGTTCCATTTCTACCGATAGTGTATGAGGATTCCCTTTCCTCCACATCCTTAACAACATTTATTACTTGTCTTATTTTTTCTTTTGATGATAGCCATTGTGATAAGTCTGAGGTGATATCTCATTTTGGTTTTTGATTTGCATTTATTTATAATTAGTGATGTTGAGCATATTTTCATGTGTTTGTTGGCCATCTGCATTTCTTCTTTGGAAAAATGTCTATTCATTTTTTCTGCCTATTTTAAAATCAAGCTGTTTGGGGTTATGATGTTGAGTTGCATAAGCTATTCATATATTTTTACCATTTGCAAATATTTTCTCTCATTCAGTAGGTTGTCTTTTTGTTTTGCTGATGGTTTCCTTTGCTGTGCAAAAGCTTTTCATGTTAATCTGATGGAAGAAATGTGTTTAATTTATTGAACAATTTCCTACCAAGAGATATTTAGGTTACTTTTCCTGTTTCAAATAAAGTTGCAAGTAGTATCCTTTAAGCAAAAATTATTTGGATTTGTGCATTTCCAAGGCACAGAGTTTCAAGTATGGATTTGCTGTGCAATGGATGATTTTAAGAGTAGCAGATTTGATACAACTGAAGAGCTAGTTCAGTTTAGTCGCTCAGTCATGTCCGACTCTTTTTGACCCCATGAATTGCCGCATGCCAGGCCTCCCTGTCCATCACCAACTCCCGGAGTTCACTCAAACTCACATCCATTGAGTCGGTGATGCCATCCAGCCATCTCATCCTCTGTCATCCCCTTCTCCTCCTGCCCCCAATCCCTCCCAGCCTCAGAGTCTTTTCCAATGAGTCAACTCTTCACATGAGGTGGCCAAAGTACTGGAGTTTCAGCTTTAGCATCATTCCTTCCAAAGAAATCCCAGGGCTGATCTCCTTTAGAATGGACTGGTTGGATCTCCTTGCAGTCCAAGGGACTCTCAGGAGTCTTCTCCAATACCACAGTTCAAGAGGATCAATTCTTCAGTGCTTAGCTTTCTTCACAGTCCAACTCTCACATCCATACATGATTACTGGAAAAACTATAACCTTGACTAGACAGACCTTTGTTGGCAAAGTAATGTCTCTGCTTTTGAATATGTTATCTAGGTTTGTCATAACTTTCCTTCCAAAGAGTAAGCGTCTTTTAATTTCTGGCTGCAGTCACCATCTCCAGTAAGTTTGGAGCCCAAGAAAATAAAGTCTGACACTGTTTCCCCTTCTATTTGCCATGAAGTGGTGGAAGCAGATGCCATGATCTTAGTTTTCTGAATGTTGAGCTTTAAGTCAACTTTTTCACTTTCCTCTTTCACTTTCATCAAGAGGCTTTTTAGTTCCTCTTCACTTTCTGCCATAAAGGTGGTGTCATCTGCATATCTGAGGTTATTGATATTTCTCCCGGCAATCTTGATTCCAGCTTGTGCTTCTCCAGTCCAGCGTTTCTCATGATGTACTCTGTGAAGTGGTGGAAGCAGATGCCATGATCTTAGTTTTCTGAATGTTGAGCTTTAAGTCAACTTTTTCACTTTCCTCTTTCACTTTCATCAAGAGGCTTTTTAGTTCCTCTTCACTTTCTGCCATAAAGGTGGTGTCATCTGCATATCTGAGGTGATTGATATTTCTCCCAGCAATCTTAATTCCAGCTTGTGCTTCTTCCAGCCTAGAATTTCTCATGATGTACTCTGCATATAAGTTAAAGAAGCAGGGTGACAACATACAGCCTTGACGTACTCCTTTTCCTATTTGGAACCAGTCTGTTGTTCCATATCCAGTTCTAACTGCTGCTTTCTGACCTGCATATAGGTTTCTCAAATGGCAGGTCAGGTGGTCTGGTATTCCCATCTCTTTCAGAATTTTCCACAGTTTACTGTGATCCACACAGTCAAAAGGCTTTGGCATAGTCAATAAAACAGAAATAGATGTTTTTCTGGAACTCTCTTGCTTTTCCCATGACCCAGCAGATGTTGGCAATTTGATCTCTGGTTCCCCTACCTTTTCTAAAACCATCTTGAACATCTGGAAGTTCACGGTTCACGTATTGCAGAAGCCTGGCTTGGAGAATTTTGAGCATTACTTTACTAGCGTGAGTGCAATAGTGCGGTAGTTTGAGCATTCTTTGGTATTGCCTTTCTTTGGGATTGGCATGAAAACTGACCTTTTCCAGTTCTGTAGCCACTGCTGAGTTTTCCAAATTTGTTAGCATATTGAGGGCAGCACTTACACCACATCATCTTTCAGGACTTGAAATAGCTCCACTGCAATTCAATCACGTCCACTAGCTTTGTTCATAGTAATGCTTTCTAAGGCCCACTTGACTTCACATTCCAGGATGTCTGGGTCTAGGTAGGTGATCATACCATCGTGATTTTCTTGGTCATGAAGATCTTTTTTGTACAGTTCTTCTGTGTATTCTTGCCACCTCTTGTTAATATCTTCTGCTTCTGTTAGGTCCATACCATTTCTGTCCTTTATCGAGCCCATCTTTGCATGAAATGTTCCCTTGGTATCTCTAATTTTCTTGAAGAGATCTCTAGTCTTCCCCATTCTGTTGTTTTCCTCTATTACTTTGCATTGATTGCTGAGGAAGGCTTTCTTATTTCTTCTTGCTCTTCTTTGGAACTGTGCAGTCAGATGCATATATCTTTCCTAACAGCTAGTTGGTGATCTGGAAAAAAGATCTGAAGAAACTACCCAGAATGCAGTATAGGGAAAAGGGAATGAAAATATGATGCACATATACCTAAACAGAGACAAAAAGAAAAGAAGTGGGGGGAAGAGAGTGGTTTTGTTCTGGCTTTACCACACAGATTGTAGGATCTTAGTTTCTGACCAGGGATTTAACCAGTGCCCCTTGCAGTGGAAACTCAGAGTCCTAACCTTTGAACCACCAGGGAAGTCCTAAAAGGAGAGTTCTTAAATGTGATGCCCAAGATGTCTCCAGAATAAATCAAAGACACCAGTCCTCAGATTAAAAGGTCCCAGTGAAGCCCAAGAAAAATAAATTAAAAGATGCTCATCTCGATATATGATAGTGAACTCAGAGTACACAGAGGCTCTCACAATCAGTTATTTCAAAAAAAAGAGAAATATCATGTACAAAGGAATAGCTATGAGAATAACAACTGGCTTCTGGAAGCAGCATTGGAAGGCAGGAGTCATAAGATTGATAAAGGGCAGGTGTTGGAAATACCTGTCAGTTTGTAAATGTATACCTTGAGCAACAGCAAGGGGAAATAAAAATGTTTTCATACAAACACAGAGCTTTCACAAGTGGTAGACCTCACAAAGTGAGAGCATCAGGAATTTATTCAGGTAGAAAGAAAATAATTCCAGAAGGTATTACTGAATGAAATGAAATAAATCAAAACTAAAGTAATGAATATGTTGTTAAACCTAAAAAATATTGATTAAATGAAACAATGATAATATCTAATTTAGAAGCTTAAAAAAATCAAGATAGACCTGAATTCTGGACAACAACCAAATCTTATTTAATAGGAGTGACTGGAGTGACTGCTTTAAAGTTATCTCTTATGTAGAGAAGATCGAAGATACAGATGAACTTTAAATGTCATATGATAATAGTGCATGTTAAAATTTCCATAGGAGTTCCTAAAAAGTAGCAATTGAAGGCAGAACTTTCAAGCTAGTAAGATGTTTGGGGAAAACAAACCTCAGTTAAAGTGGCATAGAGAAAGGGTAAACCAACATGTAAAAAATAAAACAGGTAGGTGGAAAATAAGCTGAGAAAAACAGAAATAAATGTATCAACACTTTTCATCAATACAGTAAAAAACTAAATTTCCTACTAAAATTCAATGATTTTTTTTTCTGTTCCAATTAACAACAACAACAAAAGTGAATGTTTTTCAAAGACAGAGGCAACATGAAAATTGAAAATCAAAGGTATAGAACAAGTGTCTGTCATATACTAATTAAAAGAAAGTTTTTAGGAGTATAATAATACAAAATAAAATCAAGTTTGAGCAGAAAGCAACATAAGAGGGAAAGAGGATCATTTACATAACAATGAAAGTTTTTATTTATCCACAAAATATGTTATAAATTTGCATGTATCTTGCAAAATAGACCTTAAATAAATAAACTGAAAATGTATAAAACTTCATTTGTCATTGTTTAGTCTCTCAGTCACTGGCGACTCTTCAACTCCATGGTCTGCAGCACACCAGGCTTCCCTGTCCTTCACCATCTCTGGGAACTTGCTCAAACTAATGTCCATTGAGACTGTGATGCCATCCAACCATCTCATCCTCTGTTTTTCCCTTCTCCCCCTGCCTTCAACATTTCTCAGCATCAGAGTCTTTTCTAATGAGAGATGGGAATACCAGACCACCTAACCTGCCTCTTGAGAAATCTGTATGCAGGTCAGGAAGCAACAGTTAGAACTGGACATGGAACAGACTGGTTCCAAATAGGAAAAGGAGTACGTCAAGGCTGGATATTGTCACCCTGCTTATTTCCAACTTATATGCAGAGTACATCATGAGAAACGCTGGGCTGGAAGAAACATGAGTTGGAATCAAGATTGCTGGGAGAAATATCACTAACCTCAGATATGCAGATGACATCATCCTTATGGCAGAAAGTGAAGAGGAGCTAAAAAGCCTCTTGATGAAGGTGAAAGAGGAGAGTGAAAAAGTTGACTTAAAGTTCAACATTCAAAAAATGAAGATCGTGGCATCCGGTCCCATCACTTCATGGGAAATAGATGGGGAAACAGTGGAAACAGTGTCAGACTTTATTTCGGGGGGCTCCAAAATCACTGCAGATGGTGACTGCAGCCAGAAATTAGAAGATGCTTACTGCTTGGAAGAAAAGTTATGACCAACCTAGACAGCATATTCAAAAGCAGAGATTACTTTGCCGACTAAGGTACATCTCGTCAAGGCTATGGTTTTTCCTGTGGTCATGTATAGATGTGAGAGTTGGATTGTGAAGAAGGCTGAGTGCCGAAGAATTGATGCTTTTGAACTGTGACGTTGGAGAAAACTCTTGAAAGCCCCTTGGACTGCAAGGAGATCCAACCAGTCCATTCTGAAGGAGATCAGCCCTGGGATTTCTTTGGAAAGAATGATGCTAAAGCTGAAACTCCAGTATTTTGGCTACCTGATGCAAAGAGTTGACTCATTGGAAAAGACTCTGATGCTGAGAGGGACTGGGGGCAGGAGGAGAAGGGGACAACAGAGGATGAGATGGCTGGGTGGTATCACTGACTCGATGGACGTGAGTTTGAGTGAACTCCGGGAGATGGTGATGGACAGGGAGGCCTGGCGTGCTGCTATTTATGGGGTTGCAGAGTCAGACACGACTGAGCGACTGAGCTAAACTGAACTGGCTCTTCACATCTGGTGGCCAAAGTATTGGAGCTTCAGCTTCAGCATCAGTCCCTCTAATGAATATTCAGGACTGATTTCCTTTAGGAGTGACTGGTTTGATCTCCTTGCAGTCCAAGGGACTCTCAAAAGTCTTCTCCAGCACCACAGTTCAAAGACATCAATTCTTCAGTGCTCAGCTTTCTTTATGATCCAACTCTCACATACATACATGATCATTGGAAAAACCCTAGCTTTGAGTATATGGACCTTTGTTGGCAAAGTAATGTCTTTTCTTTTTAGTATGTTGTCTAGGCTGTTCACAGCTTTTCTTCTAAAGAGCAAGCGTCTTTTAATTTCATGGCTGCAGTCACCATCTGCAGTGATTTTGGAGCCACCCAAAATAAAGTCTGTCACTGTTTCCACTGTTCCCCATCTATTTGCCATGAAATGATAGGACTGGATGCCATGATCTTAGTTTTCTGAATGTTGAGTTTTAAGCCAACTTTTTCACTCTCCTCTTTCACTTTAATTAAGACGCTCTTTAGTTCTTCACTTTCTGCCATAAGGGTGGTGTCATCTGCATATCTGAGGTTATTGCTGTTTCTCCTGGCAATCTTGATTCCAGCTTGTGCTTCATCCAGCCCAAAATTTCTCATGATGTACTCTGCATATAAATTAAATAAGCAGAGTGACAGCATATAGTCTTGAAGCTAAAAAATTCATGTGTATGTTAGAAGATTTCAATATATCTGTCTCTCTAAATGATTGATGGGTTAATCAAACAAAAATAAAACTATAGATGTTTTGAACGATGTAAGTAACAAGTTTGACATAATAGATACTTTTAAAATATTGTGCTTGTCAATGCATAGAAAATTTATGAAAATTAATGATACACTAGGGGAAGGTAATGGCTACCCACTCCAGTATTCTTGCCTGGAGAATCCTGCGGATGAAGGAGCCTGGTGGGCTGCCATCTATAGGGCCACACAGAGTTGGACATGACTGAGGTGACTTAGCAGCAGCAGCAGACCAGAAAGAAAATCTTTTAACTTTCCAAGATTTATAATCTTAATACTACATACTTTTAACTTCAACATAATTAAGTCAGGAATTAATAATGAAGTTATTCCGGAAAGAAAGGGATGCAGAATGCAAGGGAAGGGTTAATTTTTCCAACAACAGGTCCCCTGAAGAAAGCCCTTCCAGAAGAGAAACTGCCTCAAAGCTCCATGGAAACTGGCTGCAGTTTAGCACTTAAGATGTCAATTGCAGGCTTGGACTGCAGCCCTTGGATGAATCCTGCCAGGAGAGGGGCAGTGGCTATCAACACGGAGCTGACAGGAGAGAGCTGCGGCCAAGACTGCCACATCTTATTTTACATTGTGTTGGATCCTCTCATCATGTAAGGGGAGACCCTCTTGCTTCTTCAGTAGTGTTTCTTAAAAACCTTCAGATGGGATTTCCCTGGTGGTCCAGTGGTTAAGAATCCACCTGCCAATGCAGGAGACACAGGTTTGGAAAATAAACTGGCATTTGCCATGCAATTGTATATTCACAACATCCGCACCTAAGAACTTCCACTCCAGAGAAACATGCACACAGGGACTCAGGAGTGTTCTTCCTCTGCTGTTTTGTAAGCCAGTAGGTTGCAACACATAAAACCATACCATTCTCTGCTTGCAGAAGAGCAGGGCTCACAGACAAATGCAATCTGGGAAGCACCACTTTATTGCTACTTACAGAGGCTCCTAGAGAACCAACATTAGGGCATGAAATTCACAAATGTCAGTTTCATATAGAGTTAGTGTAAATAACCAGGCAACATTTTCATGTTGACATTATGGTTTCCAACATCTTTGAGAAATCAACATAAAAAATTTGAATGTACTACTATTCTCTCTTAACTTTCTAGAATATATAGAA
Organism: Madoqua kirkii; assembly: GCA_006408675.1. Lineage (NCBI taxonomy): Eukaryota > Metazoa > Chordata > Mammalia > Artiodactyla > Bovidae > Madoqua > Madoqua kirkii. The sequence continues at coordinate 13,731 of SJYC01027758.1, read as the reverse complement.
CATGTAGACTTTTGACATCATAGCAAGAAATTACTTGCTGACCAGCATAATTTTTCAAGTTTCCATTGTTTACTTTGCTTCTGTGGCAAGTCAACCAGTATTTGGAGTTGAGAATTTAATATTCATATGTTTTTTAAAAAAATTCTAATTTATTTTTTCCCGAAAACATCTCTAAGTGAGTTTGTAGCTTAGACATAATGGAGCTGGTGTAGGCATAATACTCCTGACTGTTTAAGGGGTCCCTTTAAATTCTTCAGGGAGTTAACTTGCAAACACTAACATTCTAACACAGACACATATTTACCTAGGTATTAGAGTTAGAAAAATCAGTAAATTTTTATGCTTCCATTTCATAGGTAAATTAGAATTTTATTTTGTTAAAATGGAGGTTTTTTTTTAATTTATGGTTGTTCACTTGCCATAATGTTGTCATAAAATGTATCCTACTCTTGATCTGGAATTCATTTTTCCTTTATAGTATTTCCCTTTGAGCTACATACCATATGGAGATGTAGAAAAACACACACAGCTTTCCTGATTATTTACATTTTTGTGGACTAGAATCCCTTCAGGGATTGCATAAAAACCCCACAAGACTTTTGGCCCAAAAAATCACCAAAACAAACTCTGTTATATATGAGATATATATATCTCATTCTTCATTTGGGATACATTCATCTCTACCTTCTTTTAAATTTTATTGTACCTGTTATTGTTGGTAGCATCATGACTGCTCACCAGCTCTCCTTTTCCAGGAGCTGACATTGCCATGTGACTTGCATTAGCCAGAGAAATTGAAGTGAAGTAATGTGTGTCCTTTCTGGATAGCAGCATTTAATTGTTAGGATAAAAACCCTGGAATGCTGAATTAACACCTGTGGGTATAGGATTGCTGCCCTTGACAGTCACCTGTACCCAGCAAGTACACAATTTGAAAGCAAGAGATAAATATTTGATGTGTTAAGATGCCGAGGTTTTAGAGATATTTGTTGCTGCAACCTAACTTAACCTGCCCTGAATAATGTAATATACATCTGGTTACTTAAGGGAGGAATGCCTCTACTAGTAAAGATATTATATTTCATCACAAGAATTTTATTATCAGAATTAAAATGAAAAGCCCTCTACTGACAGTGAACTATGATTCCTCCAGTAATTCAGTCTCAAAACTTTGGAATTATCTGTGATTCTTCCATTTAATGATTTGCTAAGTGCTCTTGATAGCATAAACAGAGACTGGGAAAGACTATGGTTCTAATTACTGTTGTTTAAGTTTCTAAATTTGGAGGAGGGGCAAGAGACATAATATTCTCTGTTTCTATATTTTTAAAAATTAAAGTTGAGCTATGATATTTAAAAATTAGTCTTCCGCTGTAATATTCTACGATGTTTTAGAATGTTTCTCAAGCAGGAATTTCTGCTTTGCTCTGTTGTGCACTTATTTTGTCACGGCCTCCCATCAGCTCATGTTCTGGACTCTTGCCCTTTCTGCACCCAGCTCAGGCCTTTTCTTCTTAGATCTCACCTTGATGTCCTCAAATGTCTTTAATTCCTTTCTAGTGTATAGACCAGTTGCTAGATGCTGTGGACCTTGTAGAACTGAATGTTTAAAACCCATAAGCTTTTTCAACTTTCAAAAGGTCTGGAAACCACATCTCAGGGGCAGAAGTGATAATGTCTGCCATTGCATTCCTAGCCCATCCCTGTGACCAATGTCAGTAATCAAATGCAATATATGAGTGAAGGTACAACTTAGGGTCATTGCAACGTCAAGCTTTAGGACGTTACCACTTGTAAATCAGAGAATTAGACTTTCATTGAGGTGTTTTTGTTTCCCCGGTGTTGTGGTTAAGCATCCACCTCTAGCAGAGTTCTAGTCCTTCTCATTGGACCAGTATTAATTGGAAGGACTGATGCTAAAGCTGAAACTCCAATACTTTGGCCACCTGATGTGAGAACCTGATGCTAAGAAAGATGGCAGGTGGGAAGAAAAGGGGACAACAGAGGATGAGATGGTTGTATGGCATCACCATCTCGATGGGCATGAGTTTGAGCAAGCTCTCGGAGTTGCTGATGGACAGAGAAGCCTGATGCTGCAGTCCATGGGGTTGCAAAGAATCGGACACAACTGAGCAACCGAACTGAATTGAGTCTTTCTCGAGCAACTCATCCCCACAATCTATTTCATTTTCCATAGGAGAGTCTGTTGTGGCTTTATATTCTTACTCATATTACTCCCTCCATTTATACTGATTTCTATGAAAACAGTCACACCTATTCCTCCAGCACAAACTCAAATTTCTATTCCCCCACTGCCCTCTCCAACCCTATAAAAATGTTCACTGATTGATAGCTCCCATTTTCTGAGTGCCACACCCTTCCTCCATGACTCTAGTATCTCTGGAATTTACCAACAGAGTGTGTACATACTGGCATATAGTTACTATCAATTCTGGTAGCATTTAAAAATTAACAAATATTTTATTAATCACCTATTGGTTGGAAATGCAGGAGCATTCACATCCATAAAGCATTTATTCAGGCTTCTGATGTTATTAGGTACACATAGGAATTCCACCTTGGAAGAAGTCTATGACACTACCTGTCCATGACCTCAGTGAGAAACACTTCATTAAGAAGTTTACGATGCTTTCCTTTCTTGGTGAGCTATATTTTTTTAGGGTAGGAAGCACGTCTAGCATTTTTCTGTAGCATGACACCTTTCCCAGGCTCTCAGCATCATCCCCAGCTACCAGGGGATAAGGATAAGCAGGCACAGAAGAGAAAATTACTTATTTCACTAAAATACTGCAGCTAACACACTGTTTAGAGATGCTGAGACATGTACCAAGTATGAAATAGGGAGAAGGACAAGGCAAAAATATTTGTTCTATCTCAGTGTTTCCCAAAATAGGGTCCAGTAGACTGCTGCCAGTCTGTGGTGTAAAGTGTGTAGATTGTGAGTAAATGTTTAGAAGATTCTAACCAATTTTCCTATTATTCTTTTTGTGGTGATATTCATTCCGATTTAATTTCCTTGACTGTTGAATATAATAATGGAAGTCTGGGCTTGTGGTTTGTGTGGCTTGGCTTATTTTTTATTTCACTTTCTAATAACCATTCTTAAAATTCTACAAATGCATATATATATATATATGTGTGTGTGTGTGTGTGTACATTTATCCTTGACAGATTGGAAATTAAAAATAAAATAAACTGGCCCTTCATTACCGATCATTTGAGAATTATTTATTTATCTATCTATATTCTGATTTTTCTCTAGCTCTTTTCCCTATGTGAACAAGGATTCCTACCAGCATCAAAATGTCTAATTTTGGTTATTCTTTGAAAAGAGGAAATGTTTTATCTTGAAGACCTTTCTTAGAGATAATATCAGTTCAATAATCATGCAGTGGCTGTTCAGCTTTTAAGTTAGAGACCTGAAACCAACTCACCCTCCTTCCTCAGCGAGTGCTATTATATGTAGAAAAATCAAGAAAACTGAATAGGTGGCAAAGAGCTGGACTGTCCAACTGAAACTCTGAATTTCATGCATTTGGCTAGCTCTAACTTTAAATCATAAATATTGTTAAATGTGGATTTTTGTCCCTGAAGAATGAATAATAACTGTTATATCCTAGGAACAGATTACATATTGTGCTCAGAAATAGGTTTCTATCCACAAATGCTGGCATTTAGAGGTTACCAGCTGTATATAGGATATAGGAGGTATAAAGCCCATTATAAAAATATAATTTGAGAGCTGCTGAAGTCATGTGGGGATTTGGTTCACCTACATTTTCATTTAATTATATTCACAAGTAATGCCATTGTGGATGAAGTCATATCATTAAAAGTGTCAGACACTTCAGACTCCATTTCCATGTGCCCTATTATATGAAGACCTGCAACTTGAAATTCTCTCCAGACTAATCTGAGAGGAAAATATAGGCTTTCATTCTGAATACATCCCAGAAGGGATTAAGTGACCTGATTTCAAGGGAAAAAAAAAATGGAACAGGCTATGTGATGACTAATTTGCCTTCCAGCAAAATAAAAGTAACAAACAACACTTTTATTCATAATAGAAGTTTCCCCAAAAGTCTACTTTTCTGCTAACTCTGGCATATTCTATTTGCAAAATATGTTTAATGTATCTTATGTCATGTGCCTCTGTTTGTGAATTCAGGTTTCCTCTTTGCAGGAGCATGAAATCCAACATCTATTTTAAAGTAAAATTAAAGATTTGCAGAAGGCATAAGAAACATACCACAGCAAACACATACTTTTCTTGGAAAGTAGGCACTCTGAGTCTCTCACCCTCCAGGAGAAACATCATAGTTATCTGGTGAATATTGTCAGTATATTTGTATTTAATATGCATTCTATTTGTTTTATTGAACAGGCTCTGATTTTGTCATGAAATGAAAATAAATAATTGTAGCAGTTTTCCCACTGAAGTGAAATTCTCAATATACAAAATGATTTATGAGGGGGCCTACTAATTGAAAAATAAATATGTTTTCATATAAATATATAAGCAGCTTTGTACTGTCTCCTCTTTAGAGCCCTCTCATCTGGAACTCCTTAAATTAAATTTTGTAGTTGTTATTCATTTGCTCAGCTGCATTGACTCTTTGCAACCCCATGGACTATAGCACACCAGGCTTTCTTGTTCTTTACCATCTCCTGGAGTTTGCTCAGACTGACATCCATTGAGTTGATGATGCCATCCAGCCATCTCACTCTCTGTCATTCCCTTCTCTTGCCCTCAGTATTTCCCAGCATCAGGGTCTTCTCCAATGAGTTGGCTCTTCACATCAGGTGGCCAAGGATTGAAGCTTCAGCATCAGCATCAATCCTTCCAGTGAATATTCAGAGTTGCTTTTCTTTAGGATGGACTGGTTGGATCTCCTTGCAGTCCAAAGGACTCTTAATAGTCTTCTCCAACACCACAGTTCAAAAGCATCAATTCTTTGGTGCTCAGCCTTCTTTATGGTCCAGCTCTCACATCCATACATGACTACTGGAGAAACCATAGCTGTGACTATACAGATCTTTGCTGGCAAAATGATTTCTCTGCTTTTAAATCTTTTTAAATTTATTAATGCTTTTAAATTTCATTAATGCAAAATTTTGAGGTGCCTTTGTGATGATTTGTTTCAGTATAGTAAATTGAATGGGATACTAGTTAGTCCAGATTTAATAGGTTTAAATATATATCATTTTAATCTTTTGATCCAGAAAATGATCCCTCTTTTTAAAGACTTTATCTCAGCTTAAGAAATTTTATATCATTACTTTTAGGTGAGAACTTTGAAGATTATCATCATTTTTTCATTCAATAGCATCTTTTGAGAAATAAAACAAAGGAATATGTAAAAATGAGGAAGAACAGACCAAAATAGAACATACAGTGTATACTTTAGTGTGAGATATTATTTCTGAAACTATTAAGAAACTGCCTTATCCTTCTGATCCTGGTATCAGGAAAGTGGTAAAAACATCTGACAGGCTCACTAAAATCTGAATTTGCTATTATGTGAAGGTTTCAAGTGCTTCCTGAATTTTCCTAACTGTGTGAAAAGTGGTGGGCATTAAAGACTGAATTTAAGCTGTACCTAGAGCCTCGTCAATCAGCACCTTTGATATATGTCAAGACTGAACAGAGATTTCTAATATGGCATCTGATGTAACAGAGGAACGAGATGCCAAACTATAAGATAGGAAAGCTGAGAGACTGGAAAAAGAATTCCACACTCATCAGCAGTGACTCCCTCTTGTCATAGGCAGTGAAACGCTTTCAAAGTGATCTCAAGGAGAAGACAAATTCTAAGTGTAACAATGAGATTTCAGTAGCATTGAGAAGCTGGCAAGATGGCTGAAATCCACAGACTGTGAAAGCTCCCTCAGTCAGCGTTCCTCAGACCTAGTGTAAGAGGAGTCACTGCTGGGTCTTGAGAGTGTTGCTGCCACGTGGTTGCTCCTGGAGGAATATCAGTGATTCTCTGCTGTGCATGATAGATAAATACTGTAATTACATAGTCACATTTAAACTTTTAAAAAGAATAGCACCACTATCTATATAGCTGAAACCACTGAAGGGTTTTCTATTCTTATTGTTGCTTACTTCAAATTATGACTTCTTTTCCTGGACTTTCAACAATCCTGCCCTCCCCACCCCAGAAAACTCCATATATCATGGTAGAATGTGTGGTCACGTCCTAAAAAAGTCTCGTCTGCCACCATACCACGCTGAACACGCCCAATCTCATCTTAAAAAAATAACTCACTCAAAATACTTTTTTTTTTTGTCTTTCAGGATAATTGTTCAAGTGGAAGAGTTTTTAAAATGAACATGTTTCTTTTTTCTCTCTGTTTCTTGTCAGTTTGGGAAAAGCTGTTCCATGTAATCACTAGTTAAAATTGCGAGTAGTCTCACTTTTCATTTTAGGACTTCTAAACCAAATACTATCTTGGTCTCATCCTCCCTGAAGGAAATTTCACAAAAATACACCTCAAAAACTTTAACTTGATGAAAAAAGAGCTGAAGAACTAAGATAGTCCATTTGAGGGGCACTCGTTTCTCAGGCTGAGGTAACAGGGAAGAAAGAGTGTGCTTCCCTCTTTGGGATGCACCCTCTCAGGTCTCAGTGTGAGTGGAGGCTCATGTATTGGAACTAAGGATTAAATCTGGGCAAATTTCCAAAATAGGCAACATTTTCTTTCTCTTCAATATATTCCCCTTTCAGGTTTGTGGCTCCTCCTTCCATTTCCCTCTGGAATCCAGCATTCCTCTCCTCTTTTCAAAACACAAATCCCTAAACATATATCTCAGAAATCTGCTTATACATCTCTTCCACTCTATTACTCTAGAGCAGCGCTCCCCAACTTTTTTGGCACCAGAGACTGGTGTTTGGAAGATGATTTTTCCATGGGAATGGTTTGGGGATGATTCAAATGTATTACATTTATTGTGCACTGCATGTCTATTTTGTGGCAATCTCAGGATGACCTGGGTTCGATCCCTGGGTTGGGAAGATGCCCTGGAGAAGGAAACAGCTGCCCACTCCAGGATTCTGGCCTGGAGAATTCCATGGACTGTATTGTCCATGGGGTCACAAAGAGTCGTACACGACTGAGTGACTTTCTCTCCATTATCACTTGCAGGATGTCCTGCTTTGACTTCAGGGTTGGGATTCCCGCTCCTGTGAGAATCAAAAGCCACTGCTGGTCTGGCAGGAGGCAGAACTCAGCAGCACTGCGAGTGATGGGGCCGCTGTCAGTGCAGACAGAGCGTGCTTGCTTGCCGCTCTCCTCCTGCTGTGTGGCCTGGTTTCCCACAGGGTGGGACCCCTGCTCTAGAGGAGATAGAAATATTTGTTCAAAAGTATTTCTTGTAGGAATATTAATGGTTTAACATGTAACCTCAGATATGCAGATGACGCCACCCTTATGGCAGAAAGTGAAGAGGAACTCAAAAGCCTCTTGATGAAAGTGAAAGAGGAGAGTAAAAAAGGTGGGTTAAATCTCAATATTCAGAAAACAAAGATTATGGCATCTGGTCCCATCACTTCATGGCAAATAGATATGAAAATAGTGAAAACAGTGTCAGACTTTATTTTGGGGGGCTGCAGATGGTGATTGCAGCCATGAAATAAAACAACACTTATTGCTTGGAAGGAAAGTTATGACCAACCTAGACAGCATATTAAAAAGCAGAGATATTACTTTACCGACTAACGTCCGTCTAGTCAAGGTTATGATTTTTCCAGTAGTCAAGTATGGGTGTGAGAGTTGGACTGTGAAGAAACCTAAATACCAAAGAACTGATGTGTTAGAACTGTGGTGTTGGAGAAGACTCTTGAGAGTCCCTTGGACTGCAAGGAGATCCAACCAGTCCATCCTAAAGGAGATCAGTCCTGGGTGTTCATCAGAAGGACTGATGCTGAAGCTGAAACTGATACTTTGGCCACCTCATGAGAAGAGTTGACTCATTGGAAAAAGACTGATGCTGGGAGGGATAGGGGGCAGGAGGAGAAGGGGACGACCAAGGATGAGATGGCTGGATGGCATCATCAACTCAATGGACTTGAGTTTGGGTGAACTCCGGGAGTTGGTGATGGACAGGGAGGCCTGGTGTGCTGCGATTCATGGGGTCACAAAGAGTCAGACATGACTGAGTGACTCAACTGACTGAACAAGCATCAAAGTCAAAAGTAAGGGGGAACCAGTTAGAATCTGACATCCACCTGTGGTGGGAGTGATGTTGGTTGAATTGAGGTCAAGAGGATTTCACTGTCCCCTCAGTGAGTCAGTTTAGTCTATTTTGGAGTGAAATTTTGTCTGCTAGACATCCTTGCTAGCACTGGTGAAGAGAAATATCCTAGTCTGTTATTTCAGCAAATTGCATGTGTTATCTACAACAAGTGTTCCCATCAACCCATTTAAGTAGATTTATTCACTAAGCACAGAGGAAAAAAAAGAGAAAGTAGAAATTGGAAGTTTCAGAGTTTCTGCACTGTGCAAAGTGCAAAGCCTCTTACATATTAGCTCACTTGAGCCTAATTAATGTTGTATAAAATGAGAATTACTATATTTGTTTCAAACACTAATAGCAGCCATCATTTATTTTTATGTGTTATTTAATTTTCTTTGTATTTAAGTATAGTTGAGTTATAATATTCTATTAGTGTTAAGTGTAGAGCAAAGTGATACAGTTTTATATATATATAATATTCATATATACCCATATACACATACATGCATATAAATATTATTTTTTCATATTTTTCCATTATAGGCCATTATAAAATATTGAATATAGTTTCCTGTGCTATATAATAAATCCTTGTTTCTTATCTATTTTATGTATAGTGGTTTGTATCTATTAATCCTGTACTTATTTATCTCTCCCCACTCCCTTTCCCTTTTGGTAACCATTAAGTTTGTTTACTATGTCAGTGAGTCTGTTTCCATTTTGTATATAGCTTCATTTGTATTATTTTTTAGATTCCATATGCAAATGATATCATATATTTGTCTTTCTCTGACTTTACTTAGCATGATATTCTCTGGGTCTATTTATGTGGCTGCAAACAGCAATATTTCAATCTTTTTTATGTCTGAGTAGATACAGCTTATTGGCTTCCCAGGTGGCTCAGTGGTAAAGAGCCTGCCAGTGCAGGAGCTGCAGAAGACCTGGGTTCAATCCCTGGGTTAGGAAGATCCCCTGGAGGAGGAAATGACAACCCACTCTAGTATTCTTGCCAGGATACTCCCATGGACAGAGGAGCCTGGCAGGCTATAGTCTATGAGGTTTCAAAGAGTCTGACACAACTGAGCATGCATGCACAAACACAAGTTAGCAACTTAACAACAACAACAAATATGACACACACACACATCACATTTCCTTAAGCCAATTGTCTATTGATGGACATGAGTTATTTCTATGTCCTGGCTATTATAAATAGTGCTGTGATACACACAGCTGGTTTGTGTGTATCTTTTCAAATTTGAGTTTTCATCTTTTCTAGATATACACCCAGAAGTGGGATTACTGGGTCATATCAACCATTATTTATTGATCTCATGTATGACAGTTAATTTCCAGCTTATTGTCTTATTAACTCTGTTAAACTGGTATCATTAGTACCCCTGTTTTCTAGATTGGGAAACTCAAGGTTAGTAGCAATTATCTCATTGAGCTATAACTACTGAGTTGGAGTTATGAACCCATTTGCATTTTGCATAACATTAAGCAATAGCCAATGGTGATACAAACAGGAAATGGTTAAGCTGAGAAGTGAACTAAGGTTTGAATTGACACAATGCCAATGGCAAGGCTGTCTTGATTATGTGTGTATTTGTGTGTGTGTATGTTTGTGTATGGTTGAGATAGATATGGCTTTTTTTGCAATCCTTTCTGACTTTCTAAATTCTTAGCTCTTTTCTGAACTAATAAATGATTAATTTAAAAATAGGGAAATGTAAGGTCAAAAGAAAAGGAAAAGGAAAACATAAGGGCAAATATTTTTACAATCAAAGTCAAAAGACCATTAGGATATATGAGGAATAAAGCATAAGTAGCTTAGATAAAGAATGATCGATAACACCTATCTATGGAATGCTGCTAAAATGCTAGTCATTGCATTAAATTTGAAGATTTTTTACACTTAAACCTCCAACAATTCTGTGAAGTAGACCTTACTATCTCCACTTAGAAAATGAAAACAGACTGTTACAAATATGGTAAGTAATTTACTCGAGGTCAAACATCTAGTAAGATTCAGGATGCACACAGTAGGAGATGCTCCTTTCTAAGGCTATTTGATAGCCTCTCTTCCAACCTTTGCTCCTAAGCTCAGATACCAATCCTCTCTTCTAAGGAAAGAAGACATGGCCCAGGAAGAGTTCTGCTGGTCTGGACTCTGGATAGTTTAATAGTAGCACTTTCCTTTTGGTCAGGTGGGAGAGGCAGAGAGGCTCTGACTTTGCTTAGAGAGATGAGTGCTCAGAGATTCCACACCATCAAAGGAACTTCTATTCAAGGCAAAGCTAACCAGGTCATCTTAATGTTATTAGCAAAGATTAGCAAAGATCAGAAAATATAAATCAAAAATATTTAGGATAAAAAGTATTACAACATGGCTAATGGATAAGGGATCAGCATGATGAAGTAGGGGGATACTGAGTTCACCTTACCCCAAGAACACACCCAACACACATGTGCAGGTGGAGCTGTCCTCACTGAAAACACTCTGGATGCTAGCAGGAAGACTCTTCTACAACCAAGACTGTAAAGGAAATGTCCACACAAAGTAGCATGGGAAGGGAAGAGAACAGTTTGGAACCTGTGTCCCCAGGAAGTCAGAGGGATGTCATGGGTTCATCCCAGGGGGACCTTCCCATGGGATGGATCCTCCCTGGGGAGTGAGGACCTTGAGTCATTTATTAGATACCACAGTCCTAGGTTCCAACAATGGAAAAATTAGCCCATGTAGCTGGTGTGAAAACTAGTGGGACTTACCAGGGAGCTGTAATAAACAGAGAATCGGCTTGTGAAGAGCTCACACACTTGCCTACTTACTCCCAGGAACAAGGTGGAAGAAGACTGAGAAGAGCCCAGGGCTCTAGCCAGTTTCCTTCCACTGCCCAGCACATGCCCCAGCCCACAGCTGGTGCCGCTCAGGCCCTTATTGCGTCAGCAGAGCTCCCCACTAGGGCACAGGCTGCCATCGCTGAAGAAAGTGCACACTTGAGGGGGTGGGGGTAGGGCATGCTTAGACCCAGCCTTGCATCTGAACAGGGCAAGGGTGGTCACTGCTGGTGTGCAAGGAGGCAGTGAATTGTGGCCTTGGAACTCTGGCTAGTGTGCCAGGACTCCCAGCATTCACCCTGGCTGCACCAGTGCCCACTTCATGCCACTAGAAGCTCCGGGGCTGCTCCCCTCCGGGGTAAAGGTGCTCCTGCTGGAGATGGAGAGAGCACACACATGGATGGAACTGAACCAGCTTGGCTCAGTCCTCAAGGCTGCTTCTGTTCAAGCACCCTGGGACACGCCCCACTCCACCCCCCCGCAACCTTAGGGCAATGATGGCCGCTGAGCACAGGAAAAGTCCAGGTTCTCCTTAGCTTTTGCTCTAGCCCCTTCATCTCTACCCCAAGCCCCCACGAAGGTGACAGCTGTCATTACACTCCAGATGAAGACGTGACCCATGGTCATGTCAGATCCAGCTCCCCCATCAAAGCCATGCAGACTATACAGAGGTGCCGCCACACAAGGTGACTCCTCAAGGCTGGTATAGGGAGCTGTGTTTCACCTGATTTTGTCAGAAAGAGAATGTTAAACAAAATGGTAGTTTAAGGGACCTCTGGGACAATATCAGACGCGCTCACATTTGCATTATAAGAATTCCAGAGGAGAAGAGAAATAGAAAAGGTCAAAAATGTATTTGATGACATTACGGTTGAAAACTTCTCAAAGCCAAAGAAAACAGACATCCTGGTACAGGAAGCATAGAGGGCTCCAAACAAGATGAACCCTATAGACTCGTAGCAAGACAGATCATAATTAAAATGGCAAAAGTGAAAGAGAATTTTAAAGGCAAAAGAGAAAACAAAAGAGACATGTAGCAAGAGAACCCCCACAGAGCTATCAGCTGAGTGTCCCACAGACATTTTGCAAGCCAGAAGGGAATGGCATAATATATTTAAAGTGTTGAAACAGGGGCGTTTTCAACCTAGGACATGCTACCCAGGAAGATTATTGTTCAGAATTGGAGAGGAGATAAAGTTCTCAGAGAAGCAAAACCTAAAAAAAAAAATCATCAATACCAAACCAACCATACAAAAAGGATTAAAAAAGGTCTTCTTTTAATGGAAAAGAAAAGGCTGCAAGAAGTAAGAATTTATAAGAAAGGAAAAGCCCCACTAGTAAAGGCAAATTGTAGTTGTCAGTAAAGAATCTGCCTGCCAATGCAGGAGACCCAGATTCAGTTCCTTCATCAGGAAGATCCCCTGGAGAAGGAAATGGCTACCTACTCCGGTACTCTTGCCTGGGAAGAGGAGTCTGGCGGGCTACAGTTTTTGGGGTCACAGGAGTCTGACACAACTGAGCAACTCAACTACCATGCAAGTATCTAGTAAAGGCAAATATATAGTAAAGGCTATGGACCAACCACTTCAATAAGCTAGTACAAGGATTAAAAGACAAAACTTATCAAATCAATTATGGCTACAACAAACAGTTGAGATAATACACATGAAGATGTAAAATATGACACCAAAAACAGAAAATGTGAGAAAGGAGGGTTAAACAAATGCAGATCTTTTGGAATATGTTTGAATTTAGATGATTATCAGTTTAAAACAGGAAGATATAGGTCAATATATATGAACCTGATCATAACCACAATTCAAAAACTTACCATACATACCCAAAAACTAGAAGTAAAGGAATATAAATATACCACTAAAGAACACCATTAAACCAGAGGGAATAAACTTGAAGAAGAAAACAGAGAAGAATGACAAAAACAATCATAAAATAAGTAACAAAATGGCAACAAGTACGTATCTATCAATAATCACTTTAAGTGTCAATGGATTCCAGTCAAAAGATGTTAATTAGATTAAAAACTAACAAGACATTTATATGTTGCTTACAAGAGACTCAATTTGGACGTAAATACACACAGAGACTAAAAGTGAGGGAGTGGAAAAAGATACTTCATGCAAATTGAAATGACAAGAAGCTGAGGTGGTAATACTCACATTAGACAAGATTTTAAAACAAAGTCTACAATGAAAGCAAAGAAGGGCATTATATAATGATAAAGGGATCAATGGAAAAAGAGCATGTATTTGTTAACATAAGAGCATCTAAATATGCAAAGCAAATATTAACAGACATTGAGGAAGAAATTGACAATAGTACAAGGATAGTAGGAGAATTTAATAACTCATTACATCAATGGATAGATCATCCAGACAGTAGATTATGACTCCCATTTTACAGAGGAGGAACTGAAGTTTGGGTTGGCTATTGGTCTGACCCATGGTGAAACAGCCTATATTTGGAATAGACAGTGTCACAGCCAGTTCTGCTCACCCCGAAAATGTCCACTTCTTCATTTCTTCAATGCTAGGTCTAGAAGATTCCAGCTGGGCCAGATGGAAACCCTGGAGGATAAAACTAATGTTTTAATACCTCCTGGGGTGTCATTA
>SJYC01027757.1:0-26125 GCA_006408675.1 Madoqua kirkii | reverse complement strand
GACTGAGCGACCTCACTTTCACTTTTCACTTTCATGCATTGGAGAAGGAAATGGCAACCTACTCTAGTGTTCTTGCCTGGAGAATCCTAGGGACAGTGGAGCCTGGTGGGCTGCCTTCTACGGGGTCGCACAGAGTCGAACATGACTGAAGCGACTTAGCAGCAGCAGCAGAGGCTTTCGAACACTGGCAACCAATCGAAATCCTCAGGGGGAGGAGAAAAAGCCATTGGTTTGATTAGTTCATTGATAGAAAGGACAGAAGGAAGAGAAAATGAAATTGCTGTATTTGAAAATCCCAACCATTATTAGCCACAGAATATTTAATAGAGATCCCCCCATTAACAGTTTTGTGTTGTGGATAGTTGATGCAATTATACATCATCTGGGTTGCAGAAGCTTAATCTTTATCGATTTCTCTTTATCAGGTGGTCTTTTGTTTTTAAATCAGAATGATGTAAAGAATTCCATATATAGGACAGATAAGGCAAAGTTATATTCTCCGACCTGATGTGACCTGGAGGCTCACACAGTTTTCCCCTGAGTGCCTCCCAAGTTCCAGGGAACATCTTCACGTGACCTCAGCACTCTATAGAACCCAGTTTGGGGAACAACTCGTATACTAGAACCTTTTTCTTCAGAAGATCCTTGTGGGAGTCCTTGTAGGGGTAGCAGTGAACATCCAGCTGTGATACAGGAGAGGCGGCAGAGAGGGCAGAGGAAGTATGCCTACACAGAACTGGGACCATTCGCTACTCCTATGGCAGAGGGTTGGTATGTGTGTGTGCCACATTGGGCCCATTTATGTATCAGGTTTTCACCGGATGAAGGATTTTCTCAGGGCATAGAACCATCTATGGACAAGTTAGCTCCAAGAAGAAGCTTGAGAAATGGCATTCCCAAAATCCAGCACTCTGATTTTCTGCTTCCCTTTCTAGATTCCAGAACAGGTCTATGATGGATGGCTGACTCAGCTTCTCCTCCCAACAATCTGATTCGTAGTTTCTGAATGACTAATTGCACCCTATGAGGATATAAATATGGACTGAGAAAAGTATTAATCAAAGATAAGAGGTAACTTCACAGAACTGTAAAGCTCAGAAGTTACTACTCAGCCCCTCCTGGATCACTGGTTAAAGAGCTGTCCTAAGAATGTGGCTGAGGATCAGACAGTGTTCACTTCAAAACTTCCTTTGAACATAGCTTGTGAAATGCTTTTATTTACTGATGAGCTTTTCTTATTTTCCACAAGGGAAATAGAATTCAGCTGTGATGTAAGAGTATTCAAATCAGAGCATCTTAGCAATTAAAAAGATATTTTAAAATATTAACTATAACTTTCAAGAGAAGATGGTGAAATAATGGCTTTTTTTCCATTTTCCCTCCTGAAACTCATCAGCATGAGGGTAGAGAGGAGAGGTTTGAAAATTACAAGATCCGAACTAGATCCACTGATGAAAGCCCATGGCCACTGACAATAAAGAATATTAGCTAAATGTAACATGCAAATAAATTCAAGGGAAGATGTCATGAGTAAATATAGAAACACTCAGGTTCTAATAGTGTTAAACTAGTAACGCGGGGTGCTATACTCTTTGAAAATAAATGGGAGGACTTGGGGGAATGACAAATAAATGGAACGTGGTGGAAGTCAGAAAAGGAGAAGAAGTTAGCCTCCTTAAATGTGTTCTTTGGCTTGGTGCAGCAGTCAGGGCAGGGGGCTAGAGAAAACATACATAAACACATTACCTTTATTGTCGTTCTTTTTTGTGGACTGCATGCTTACTCTGGGGAACTGGCCTAGAGCTAAGGCAGTGAGGATTCATGAGAAGGAGCCAACAGCATCAGAAGGACTCAGCAGTGGTGACTTTTAAGTAGCATGATGCTAACTGGGTGTGTGGGTAGCTGTGTATGTGTTTGTGTTGGGAAGGGTGTAGGTATTTACAGCTGATAGAAGGTTCTTAGGACAGAAACTAGAAAATGACTAGAAAACTATTCCAAAACAGAACAGTGATTTTTATACTCCTGGATTTTCTTTTCTGTCACTCACATTTCTCCATGTATGCACCTAATCACCCCTTGCAGACTCCTACCCTAAAAAGCTGTCTGAATGTTTTTCAGTAATTGAATGTTGGAAGAGAGTTGCTCTCATCCAAAGATCAGGGAGAAGCCAAAGGTCTCCATGTGGAAAGCAGGCACAGCTTCATTCCATATTCACTGGGCAAATATTCGAATACAAACAATGAGTCAAGCTCTGTTGTAGGCTCAGAATAGAGAGATGGGCCTAGATGGTGAAGCAGGCTGAGAGATCGTGCTACCTACTCTCCGAAATGGTGAAATGAATGTTATATGCAAAGGTCTGAAGATGCCCCTGGGAGACTTTCTCTGAAACAGAGGACCCTCCAAGTGAATTACCACACATGCTGAACATTAAAGAAATGCCAGAAAACAGGGGAACTTATATAATGAAGGATCAGACAATAGACAGGAAGACCGAAGATGGAGCTAGAAAGTAAGCAGGTAACATTCTCAACCTGAAAACAGAACTAAAAATATGGCCGGAAAGCTGAGCAGTGTAGCCTTATTGCCTTTCACAAGTGATGTTTGGGATCTTCCATACCTGGTTGAGGACCACGGAGGAGAATGACTCTTAGTGAGGTTGTCAGTGGTCTACAGGAAGGGCCAGGAGCCCTCAGCAGAGAGAGGCTGAAGTTGCGTCTGAGGAAGGCGCTCTGGCTCCACATCCCTTGGGAAAATTCTCCCAGCTATACTCGATGATTTATTTGCTTTTTCCATGTGGGTGTTTCACCTCAATAGAAAGTGTGCTTAAAAAACAATTGAGGTGTATAGACGATGACTAGAGGAATGAAATTCCTGGCAGAGAGAACAGGATGAAAATTCATGATTCAACTGCTATGTGTCTGTGTCTATTTCTGAAAGAGAGAAGGAAAGAGCAAGAGGGGAAGTAGAGAGAAATGCAGTTCTTTATTCCTAGAGTATAATGAGTATATTATTATATAGTACATATTATATTATATATAGATAATATAGAGAGTGTATTATTCCTAGAGTACAACGCGTAAGATGCTTGGTAACTGGTGCTTTAAAAATGGAAAGTGATAGGCATAGACCTGCAGGAAAAAAAGAAAAACCCACACCAGTTTTAAAGTTGCAGGAAATAGAATGACTATGACAAATGGGAAGTGTCAGGTTGAATTTCTTCCATGATAAACCTCTGGTTAAAACTAACACAAACTTTCAGGTAATGAGAGGTTGCGCCTCTCCAGGGAGCTGAGAAGAGGAAGCACAAGGATATTTTGTATCTGGTATTGTCATGGAAAAATGCCCTGATGCTTGGTTGCAAAAAAAATAACGAAGCTCACTGATTAATTCTTTTATTCCAGAAATACTTGTTGAACCTCTACTACTGGCCAGTCCCTGTAATATATGTGAGACATATATCAGAGGAGAAGATATCGGCATGAGAGAATGGATGATAAGAGAGAAGACAGGAAGAAGAAAGGGAGGAGACAATGAATCTTAACTTTAGTTTTCAAAGCTTTCTGAAGATGGGGAAGGAGACAATGTGTAACTGGTAAAAAATAATACAGACGGCTAGAAGGAAAAGACATATTTCTGAAAGAGGATGAGGCTAAGAGGATGCCGTTTGAGTGCATAACATCTGTAATAGAATGCTAAAACCAACGTTTCCTGTTGTTTTTAAGTCTGAGGACGTTGCCACACTATCTGCATAAGACACGCACGACAGCCACAAGCTGCTGCTGTGTTCTGAGCACCTGCCTTCCCTGTCTGATGGTTTTCTCTGGCTTCTGGTGCCTGCTCTGCCTGAAAGTACACATAGCACCTTGGAAGTATCAGGGAATTAGGCACAGCTCACATAGAGTACCTTCAGTAACAGTAGGTTGATTGTATGAATGGTGTATTCATACACAGGTGGAGTGTTGCAGGCCTGCACCAGCTCCCTCACCCCCAGGTGGGGCAACTTGGAGGTCTGTGCCGTACCCTGACTCAGAAGTCTTTCCCATAGTGATAACTGCATTGAAAACACAGCCTATTCTGGCTTCCCACTCCTCCCTGTCTCTCTTCCTGCCTCTTCATTCTTGGGATCACATCCCTAATTAATCTTCTTGCACTCACATCTCCTAATGCTTCTGGGGGAACCCACATTAAGAAAAACAAGAAACTAGCTTTTAATCCCTTAGCACATTACTCGTCTATGGAGAAAAGGAGACAAAGAGAGATGAGAAAGGCTGCTAGTGTGGCTTTACCTGGAGAGAACTGCTTGGGGAGTGTGCATCATCCCCCACTTCTTGGGGGAGATAAGCGTGAAGCTAGGTGAGGAGGGGGCCACCACTTGGAAAACCTGAATTTAAAGGTGGGAGGCACAGGGATTGGTGCGTTACTCCTGGCTGGAGAAGCACGAGGGAGAGCAACTGAATGGAACGGGGCTAAGCGAATAAAACTGTACCAGGCCCACGTCTGTGCCTCCCCAGCAGCTCCCTATGAGTCTCTACTGGAACCGTGACCAATGCGCTTGTGAATAAGAATGAATTAGTCTTCTAGAAGATTGGCAATCATGTGGGCGAGAGTTGAATCAACCCAGATGCCTCAGCCGATCCCTAGACAGAGAGCAGAGCTGGCCATCAGTTGACCGTGGGTATGGAGAAAACTCAGTAAGAGAAGCAGAGCCCCCTAGCCAAGTCAAGCCCAGCCCAGACGGCAGATTCACAGAGCTGTGGGCTAAATCATTGGCTATTGTTTTAAGTTACTCATTTGGGGATAGTTTGTTACACAGCAAATGCTTACTGATGCAAAGGGCAAACACATTTAATATTGATTATGATGGCTTTTCTCTATCTGGATAAAGAGGCTATTTTAACTTTTTTAAAGAGTAAGCTGTGAGATAATATAGCTATTATCTAGTGCCTATGAAATGTGTTCAATAATTAAAAACTAGTGGAAGGAATTCCCTGGTGTTCCAGTGTTTAAGACTCTGTGCTTCCACTGTAGAGGGCACAGGGTCCATCCCTGATCAGGAAACTAAGATCCCACATGCCACACCACATAGCCAAAAATTAAAAAACAAAAACAAAAACTAGCAGAAAATGTCCTTTCAGTTTATCAGAACTATTTATTTTACTTTTCATATAAAGATTTTCTCTACAGTTTAAAATTTCAAAAAGTACTACTATATTGAATGTGCAAGAAACTTGAGATATTAAAAGAGAGTGATGCCATGTATGGGCTAAATGGCGCACAAAAGAGAAATGCTCTAGGAACCTAGAAGTAGGGTGTGAGAGTGGAAGTACAGAATCTACCCCTACTGAATCTGCGCTGGAATAAACAAAGTGTCCTCCACCTACATTCCACCAGAGAAACTAAGATGATCCTTGATTGAAGGAAAAAGTCCATCAAGGGTGGGGAGTCGGGCAGGAAAGATATGGTTGATCAAAATGTGATACTTTAAAAGGACAGTAAACTGGTAAAATACAGTAGGAATCATGAAAAGTTGGTGGGCCAGAAATATTTTGCTTAAAAATGATTCTTTTTTTGTAGTCATCAACTTGCATGTAGTGTTTTTATGATGCTGCTAGTCTCCTTGGTACTGTGGCTGGGGCTCACTCTTTCCTTGGTTTCCTTTGCTTTGGTTTTGCTCTTTTCCTTTATCAGAATCATTTTAATTTGTCCTCTTCCCTACTTTTTCCCATGTTAAAACAGTATAAAATTTCCTTTTCTTAAGTGTTGCTTGATTTTGCCTTTGTATTTCAGTTTTCAGGTGAAAAATTACTTTTATCACCAGCTTTCTTTTTTAATATTGAAGGCAATTAAGGCTATAAATTTTCCTCTGAATATAGCTTTTGATGAGTTCTGTAGGTTTTGTTGTTCAGAATGGTCTTTTTCATTACTTTCTAGGCAAGTTTTAATTTCCTTTCTGATCAAAGATTATCTAGAAGCAGGCTGCTTCATTGTCAAGTCATTAAAATCTTATTGGTTGCCATTTATTTTTTCTTTTTAATTTTATTTGCTTCTGACAGAGAATGTCGTGCATAAAAACTGTCTACTTACACATTTTTCTATTTTTCCCTTCAGTGGCCATATATGTGACCAAACTTTAAAATGTTTAATGACTATTTTAAAAAGTACATTCAATAATGAAGTGACATACTGACTTGCTTATTATTTGTATTTTTTAGTTTTTGGCCTTTTTTTAAAACTAGATCCTTTGGTTGTAAGAGAGGCACATTCGTGTTTCCACCATTATATTTCTAGCAAGTTTTTCTTTCTTTCAAAATAAATGTAAGTATTGAGCAGCTACAGTCATTGGCTCATCTCATTTATAACTGCTGCTACGTATACAGTTTGCCATTTATCATTCTATGTTATCTCTTTTGATCCTGTTTGGCCCTTTTACCTTTAAATTACACTTTCCTGATATTAACATTGCCACTTCTGCTTCCGTTTTGTTTCAGTTTTCTGATATCTCTTTGCTCACTCCATTTATCTTTGTATTATTTCAGAATTATTTTGCGAAGTTTCCTTATGTATAACATCTGGCTGTAGTTTATCATAGGGAAACGTGTTTCCTGTCTTTTCATGATAGATTCCTCTTCTTTTATGTTTTATACAGTGACTGATATGCTG
Source organism: Madoqua kirkii (assembly GCA_006408675.1). Taxonomy (NCBI): domain Eukaryota; kingdom Metazoa; phylum Chordata; class Mammalia; order Artiodactyla; family Bovidae; genus Madoqua; species Madoqua kirkii. The sequence goes on along the minus strand of SJYC01027757.1, from coordinate 19,465 downwards.
GGTGTATTGCTTTGATCTTATTTTATGTTTACTATTAGAATGTTGTTTCTTCTTTGTATTATTCCTGTTCATTTGTTTTTCCTCTTTGCTATTTGAAAAGTCTGCTGTACTTGTCCTTATCATTGATAATTAATAGCTATTCTCTTGATCTAAATGATTATATAACAATGTCTAGTATTCTTAAAAAAGGAGACTCCCTCTCCCTCTTGGGAGAAAAAATCACTGTTTTCTTCCTGCCTCACTTTATTCCCCCCCAAAATGAGATTTTACAAGCCTATTTCTTTTCTCCTCCCCTTTATTTTTTTCTTTCCCTAGAAAGATGTTGAAATCTTTTTGCTGCCTCTTTGGTAACCATTTCTCATAGACTTGAGAGATAAAGTGTAGTACTTACTAACTTGTTAAATGTTAACTTTTTCTTAAATATGTCCTTCTGACTTGGTATCATTAATTTCTGATATTACATGCTGCTATATAAATTTCTATTATTTTTGAATATTTACCTACATAGCTTAATACTATATATGAACTTGTATTTATCATGTATATATATGCATATTTGCACATATGTACATGCACCATGAATATTATATATAATTATTGATCACATTTTTATCTCTTCAGGTTTCTGAATTTTCTCATTTGTTGTTGGAATAGAGACTTTTCAGTGCTTTTCTCAGATGAGGTTCTTAAGTGATGCACTCTCCAAATTCTTTCCTCTTCTATTATAACTTTTGTTCACCTGAAGAGATTAATGATAGTTTAGCTGGGTATAAGTAGATGCTCTACCAACCAGCCTCTTCCATCTAATGTTGGTGATAAGACATTCTTTCATAGGAGATTACTTTTTTCACCTTTAAGAGTGTTTGCGTACTTGCCCTTTTTCCTTAGAGATCAAGATTTCTCCCCATGGTATACCTATGGATGTGTTTTTTTGATTCAGCTTGAATCTTAATAGTTTGAACTTACAGGCAGTGGAAAGCAGAGAGATCTCTACCTTGATGGACTACATGGATAGAACTAGGCAGACTGGCATTTTCCACCTCTCCCATCTTAAGGAAGGAAATACCCAGCTTACTTGCTCACTTCCTACTTGGACTTTGGAAATCCAGCACATGCTTCCAGAATTGACATCAACAGTCCCTTCAGGGATACAGGTTTCTGTATGCCAAGTTTTCCCCCCAGAATCTGTTTTAAGTCCTTGACTAGTTTATGATGCTCTTCTCCACTTATTTGCTCAGATTATGAGATCAAAGTTTCACAACAACATTCATGTCTAGGACCCCAACAGAAGCCAGAGCCTCTCTGCATTCATTTGCCCTTTGTCTTGAGAAAATCAAAGGGATTTGAGTTGAGAGCAGTGAGCAAGGGCGCCATGTTCAGGGTTCCCAAACTTCTTCCTACCTGGTCTGAATGATGGGTAAGGTTGGCTAATTTAGGCATATGGAGCCATGTGGGCTAGCTAGTTATCCTTACACTTTAATATGTTTATGATTTTCCTGTGGGTCTTATTAAAATGCAGGTGCTGATTGAATAGATTAGGGATGAGGCTCCAAATTCTGTTATTTCTAACACACTTCAGAGAGACAGTGATGGTCCTCCAACCACACTCTGAGCACCAAGGTGTTAAAGTATTGAAACAAATGGCTTTTATTTGACCAATCAAAGCAGATGGATGTTTTGAAAATGTAAACAAAAAAGTGTAGTATTATAAGCTGACACAAGCAGAAACTATTCTTCAAAGATGATGGTAAACAAAGACTAGTATCTAGTAGAAAAGTATACGGCTTAATGGACCCCATACATTTCCTAACCATTTCCATGGATGCAGCACTTAATTCCCCCACGTCTTCGTTTCATTCTTTCTTGAAAAGGTTTACTCCTTTTAATCTGTAATGGAGATTTTCTCTGCTCAAATAAGAAAAATCAGTAATGTTATTGGTGGAATTATATATGACATTTTGAGAACCTCTTGCTGTTTATTTATTCACTCATTCAACAAATATTTATAAAACATTTCTTGTATGCCAGAGCTTGCTCTAATCTCTGGAACCATGTTTGATTCGATTGCAAGTGCAATGGATCTTTGTGTTACTGATTGATTGACTGGCCATTCGGTATGCATCTGCCTTCTTCCTAGTGTAACCCCATTCTGTTTGGGGAAGGTGCCTTCTGTCCAGCTTGGAAGAGTCTGCTAGGATGGTAGGATTGTAGCCTGCCCTCCTACAAAAGAATTTGAAGTGCTCTCTGAAGGTTTTCCCTCTAGATCAGTGTTTTACAGTCTTGACTACACAAGTTATGCAATGAAGTCTCTTAGAGAGTTTCAAAAATACCAAACATCTTGGTCCCACCTCTGGGTATTCTGATGTAATTAGTCTGTGGCATGACCTAAGGATCAGGCTTTTATAAGCTCCCCACTTGTGATTTTAATGTACAATTAAGGTCAGACAACCCTGTCCCAAGATCTCTACTCTCATTGACCCAAACAGTCAAACAGTGGGACCATAACCTCAGTTTGGCTAGCTGGACTCTTTCCCAGATCCCTGGTTCTTGACAGCAGAGGGAAGAAGTATTCCTCGGTGCACCTAAGCCAGACCAGGCGGCATCCTCTACTCTCTTTCTGTGCATCTGCCATCCAGGCCTTTACACATCCCTTCTTTATCAATAGAAACCCCCTTGCTTAAGCAAGGCAGAGTCATTTCTGTCACTGACAGCCAAAGAATCTTAAACAAGGGAATCCATGAGCTTTCTGTCACTGTATACCTGCTGAGGCCCTTAATCTGCCATGTTGATTACGGTCTCAGCAGCTGGTAGTGGGCTCTTTACTGCACATAAGGAAAACTGAAGACAGAAGGCAGGAGAACCACCTAAACTCCTATTAAATGTGACTTAAAATCCACATTTGTACCTTCAGGTCTTTGTTCCATTAATTATGACCACACCAGAAATCTGGAGTTCATTTGATTTTAGGAAAAATATAAAGAAAAGACACTGCATAATTCGAAGGACAAACCAGAAAGCATGCAGCTAAGCAGAAAAATTGGGAAACCTTCTATACTAGCAGACAAGAGAGCACAGTCATCTGCTTCCAGCAGAAATACACAAAGCTCTCTTGTCTCAAATACACATTTGCATGGAGACTAAAGTGGGATGAATGAAGATGTAGGATGTTACAAATTGTTCTCTGACACTTACATCTCTTGCATATGGACTTATTTAATGTTAGGGTCCCTGGAAGCACTTGATTTATTGAAGGTGGGTTTCAAGACAATGGAGAAGGAAATGGCAACCCACTCCAGTACCTTTGCCCAGAAAATACCATGGACGGAGGAGCCGGTAGGCTACAGTGCATGGGGTCACAAAGAGTCGGACACAACTGAGAGACTTCACTTTCAAGACAATAGGGAGGTGAAGGAAGCAAAACAGGGCAGGGGAAGGAGCTGAACAACCATGTTGTCACAGCTGGAATTGGGCCTCAGCCTGATCTCTTGGGGAGCTCTGGACTGTGAATAAAATCACTGAGTTCAGGAACAGGGGGCTGGCCTTTTGAAGCCCCATATCAAAGAGTCATTTGCGATTCTCAAGCATCTCCAGAAGAGCAGGTGAATGCTCTGGAGCAGGGAATTCTTAGCAGCCAACACTCACAGTAGCTGGGAGGCAGGGGCACCTGCTGGTCAAGGTGATGCAACAGTAGCTTCTGCACCTGGGTGAGAACAGCTGGTGGCACTGTGCCTCCGTATTTACATTTGTGGTGGTGCTGGCGATATAGTCACTAAGTTGTGTCTGACTTTTGTGACTCTGTGGACTGTAGTCCACCAGGCCCCTCTGTCCATGGGATTCTTCATGCAGTGATACTGGAAGTGTTGCCATTTCCTTCTCCAAGGGATCCTTCTGACCCAGGAATCAAACCCAGGTCTCCTGTACTGCAGACAGATTCTTTACTAACTGAATTATGAGGGAATGCAATAAATATTCCCAAAGTGCATATAACTTTAACACTAAATTATTTTGTAGGACCAGATATTTCTATTTCTTTCTCTGCATACCTAAAATATGCCTCCTTCATGCACTGGTTTTATTGTTGTTCAGTCACTCAATCATGTCTGACTCTTTGTGATCCCATGGACTGCAGCACGCCAGGCCTCCCTGTCCATCACCATCTCCCAAAGTTAGCTCAAACTCATGTCCATTGAGTCGGTGATGCCATCCAAACATCCCATCCTCCGCCATCCCCTTCTCCTCCCGCCTTCAATCTTTCCCAGCATCAGAGTCTTTTCTAATGTGTCGGTTCCTCACACTAGGTGGCCAAAGTATTGGCACTTCAGCTTTAGCATCAGTCCTTCCAATGTATATTCAGGGTTTATTTGCTTTGGGACTGACTGTTTTGATCTCCTTGCTGTTTAAGGAACTCTCAAGAGTCTTCTTCAACACCACAGTTTGGAGGCATCAATTCTGCGGTGCTCAGCCATGTACTGGTTCCTGCCTGAGAAAGCACCTTTTTGAAAACTTTGATTTTAGGGAAAATGCAAGGTCTTGCAGAGGAATCCTACCTTGGGCATCTGAGTACACCCTACTGAGGAGCAGGGCTGGCTGCTGATAACTAGCTGAGTGGCCGGTGTTCTGCCTGTGTGCACAACAGCAACATGACCTTGCAAAAATGATGTACCCTTCTGAGTTGTATCTTCTTCATTGATCAAAGTCAGGGTTCAGAGTAGATGAATTCTGAGTTACTCTTGAACTCTAAATATTTGTCAGCGGTGGATTTGATTTCTCATTTCATGCAACGAGGAGGCAGAAATAACTGTTTTTGTTTACAAGGATCACGTTTTCATCTTGCAGCCTTAATACAAAAGCAAGAGAAAGAAATGTAATAGCACCAAGGTAACGGCTGCTTTGCTTTGTCTGGATTCAGGGTCTCTGATACGACATATTGGATGTGTCAATGGAATGTGATTTATTTTGCTTCATAACATTTGGGAACAGATATTTGGTATTTCATCCAAGGAAAGCAATTTGCAGAAACCTTTTAGAAGGTGGCTGGAGTATCAGTAATCGCTGCCATTTCTTATGCCAACATTTCCTTAAAGCCGCACAATCTTTCATTTTAATCATCCCTCTCAGCAGGCCCATTCTAGGGCTCCGGAGCTGGGCACCCACCCCTCAGAAATGAGGTTCTATTTTTAAAGTCCACCAGCCAACAAACTCCCTATTAATCGTGTGAAATCTGCTCAGATGGCTGCTCTTCTGGGTTCTTTGTGCCCCACCCCCTGCTCTCTCCGCCCCATCTGCACACCCCTCCCTGTGAAAGATATTTTTAGCTCTTAGTTGCTACATCCTTGAGAATTACTAGGTGGATGCTGCACTTTCCTCTAAAGTAAACATTTGAGAGATTTGGATTTTCATTCCCTATGATTTGAGAAGATGAAGGATGCTGGCCCCTAATACAGGTGCCTAAAGAATTAATCTCAACTTTTAAGCTTTTGTCTACCTTGTAATCCTGCTTTCTTACAAAGGGCTAAATACTCTGTTTATGCAAAGCTTCTTGGTCTTTTCCTCGCGTGAGTCAGCAGTCACTTTGACCCATGGTCCTCGACGGTCTTTCTCCAAGGCGGCCTTGAGAACTAACTACCCTGAGAAGGGCATGTCTGGGCTCTCCCACTGCATGCATTTTCTCTAAAAGTTCAAATCTGAAATCAGTAAACGAATGCTTTGGTAAGACCACAGTGCTAGGCCATAGCAATTATAGCTTAAGACCACACCATGGTACCCCAGGAAGCTACAAGCATCACAACATTTTCAAAGCATCTTTGGGAATTTCAAGAAATAGTGTTTACATGACAAGACTTTGGCTTAGCAAATGTGAATAGCCGTGCTCAGCTGCCGACTCTCCGTAACAAAACCCACATGTTTACCACGTTATTCCCTGTTTTACTTTGGTGGGTTATAGGCTTTTGAAATGTTTTAAAATAGGTTTAGTTAGATGCCAGGGCTTTCCAGGTGGCACTAGTGATAAGGAACTAGCCTGAATGGAAGAGACATAAGGTCCCCTGGAGAAGGGCATGGCAACCCACTCCAGGATTCTTGCCTGGAGAATCCCAGGGAGAGGGGAGCCTGGTGGGCTACAGTCCACAGCATCCCAAAGAGTCAGACCCGACTGAAGCAACTTAGCATACATGTATGCAGTTAGATGCACATGGGAAAGTATTCCTGAGCAAAACGGTAAGCAGAGAAAAGTATCCCTTGCCCAGTCTCCTTTCTAATATGCATATAAGTGTGTGTTTGTGTATGTTATATATTATATATTATTTTGCACACCTATATGTTTATACACATTTATACACATGCATATATATAATGTGAATCTTCATTGTCTTGCCACAAATATTTTGCACGTTGTTTTAGACCTTCCTTTTTTTTTTACTAAATACTTTATCTTGGAGAACATTTTGTATCAAAATATATTATCTGTCCCCTTTCTGTAAATGAATGTGTCATGTTTTATTACCTAAATGAACCAGAATTTATTTAACAAATGCCAATAACTAGTTTCCAATTAGCAAGGAGATAATGTGAAAGAAAGAGGAGGTCTTTGTTCCACACAGGATAGCAGGTTAATTAGTCTTTGGTTACTTAGGGGAGATTTTGTGAGTTTCTGAGAATTCTACTTTAGGTTCAACCACAGCATCTTTCCCTCTCCCTTTTATCTATGAACTGAAGTGAAAGTCGCTCAGAAGTGTCCAACTCCTCATGACCCCATGGACTATACAGTCCATGGAATTCTCCAGGCCAGAATACTGGAGTGGGTAGCCTGTCCCTTCTCCAGGGGATCTTCCCAACCCGGGGATCAAAGCCAGGTCTCCTTCATTGCAGGTAGATTCTTTATCAGCTGAGCCACAAGAGAGGCCCAAAATTACTAGGCTAGGTAGCTTATCCCTTCTCCAACAAATCTTCCCAACCCAGGAGTTGAACTGGGGTCTCCTGCATTGTAGGCAGATTCTTTACCAACAGAGCTATCAGGGAAGACTTTTATCTTTATGAAATATCAGCAAATTCAGGTGATTTCCACCTAGTAAATGTCTGAAATGCCTCAAAACAGTGATTTCTCCATAAAGAAATAAATAACCCTCCAAAGAAAAGACCCTGAATGTTTAGCTAAGACGTGTTAGTGCCTCTGTTTCACGTTCTCAGGGTCTGCATCTGACCAGTACACAGCTCTTCCATTTGTTCCTCTTGTTCCTTTCCTGGGGTATATTTTCTCTTGTCTGGACATGTTCCGTGAACCACAGGAGAGAGGTGTCCTCACAGAAGCCCTGGCATTTATCAAACAATGAGCAGGTTGAAGTGACAGGGTCAGGCAGGAGCCTGGAAGGGGGGGCCTCTGATGACTTTGGGAGCTTGGTGCTGACTGTGCTGACTGCCTGCCTCATCTCCTACCTGGGGATGAAGTGAGAGGACTCTCGGGTGGAAAAGCACACCTGGCTCCCAAGTGACATTTTCTAAGCGGCCCTGGCATCTCACCAGATTTTCCTGCCCTGGTTTACGAAGGGAAATGAGGCCGCTTCTTCCATCACATTTCTCTCAGAGGCTGGTGGTTCTGGAATCGTATGTGAAACAATGTCTGGATTGACATATTTTGGGGAAGAGCATCCCCTACACACTGACAGATGGCTGGCACACCTGTTTTCCTGAGTCTCAGTTCAGAAAGCAATTCACCATTTCACTTGTATAGGATTTCTGTGTCAGACTTTGCACCTTTCCTAGAGACTATGCTGCAAGATAAAACAAGCCCCTGGAAACATAAAATATGATAATTTTAAAGTAATATATCTATCTTAGTGTTCTGGGTGCTTTTGTTTCTTTTTTAAAATTAATTTGTGTTGGAGTGTAATCTCTACAGTATTGTGTTAGTTTCACATATTCTCTTTCATCTTGCATCTCCATTTCTTCACGGTCAGTTTCTGAAGACTTGGATTTTTTTCTTTGACGGGCCCTGTTTCCCTGTTTCTTCCTATCTTGTTATGTTTTGCTGTGACTTGCACATTTGAAAAGAGCAACCACACTGGCCATTCTTTATGGCCTGACTTTGTGTAGGAAAAGACCTTCTTCCTTAATCACACCAGCTAGAGACTCTGGGTCTCTCCAAAGTTTCTTCTTCGGTTGCATCATCTTCCATGGGCTTGTGAGTATAATTTTCCAATTAGAGAGGCTTGACTTGCTGGTTTCTGTTTTCTTTATTTTACTAACACAACAAACAAAACAGTTAAACAGTTTATCCAGTTTTTTCCTACCTCCGGTCCTCTGCCTCTAGCTACCACCAATCAGTTCTCTGTATCTAGGAGCTTCATTTGTTTGTTCTTTTGTTTGGTGTGTGTGTATGTGTATTTAGATTCCGGGTATACGAGAGATCATAGGGTATTTGTCTTTCTCTGTCTAACTTATTTCACTTAGCATAATACCCTTAAGTCCATTCATGTTGTTGCAAAGGCAAGATTTCATTCTGTCTTATGCCTGAATAATATTGCCTTGTATACGCACAGTTTCTTTATCCATTCCTTTCTCGATACACACTTCATAATTTCTGTATCTTGACAATTGTAAATGTTAAAATGAACATGAGGGTTAATATATCATTTTAAATTAGTGGTTTCATTTTCTTCAGATAAATGCCCAAATATGGAATTGCTGGATCATATAGTAGTTCCACGTTTAATTTGGGGAGGAATCTACATACTGTTTTCCAGAGTGGCTGTACCAATCTACCCACCACTAGTGCATGAAAGTTCCCTTTTCTCTGCCTTCTTGCAGCAGTTACTATTTCTTGTCTTTTCAATAACAGCCACTCTAACAGGTGTGGGATGATATTTCACTGTGGCTTTGATTTACATATCCCTGATGATTAATTACACTGAAAATTTTTTCATGCACTTGTCGGCCATCTGTACGTGTTCTTTGGAAAATTGTTCAGATCTTCTGCCCATTTTTAAATTAGATTGTTTGCTGTCATGTTGTGTGAGTTCTTTACATATTTTGGATATTAACCCTTTATGAAAGTGAAGTGAAAGTCACTCAGTTGTGTCGACTCTTTGTGACCCCATGGCCTGTATCCCAGTGAACTCTTCTGTCTATGGAATTCTCCAGGTAAGAATAGTGGAGTTGCCATTCTCTTCTCCAGGGGATCTTCCTGACCCAGGAATCAAACTCAGGTCTCCCTCATTACAGCCAGATTCTTTACCTTCTGAGGCATCAGGGCTTCCCTCATCATAAGCTATATGATTTACAAAATTTTCCCCCATTCAGGACTTGCCTTTCTACTTTGTTGGAGGTTTCCTTTGCTGTTCAAAAACTTTTTAGTTTAATGTTGTCCCAGGTGTTTATTTTTTTTGCTTTTTCTTCTGGTGTTATACAAAAAAATCATCACTTAAAACCTATGTCAAGGACCTTACGCCTAAGGTTTCTTTTAGGAGTTTTATGGTTTCAGGTCTTACATTGAATTCAATTCAATTCATTTTGAGTTAGTTTTTGTGTATGCTTTATGATGATGGTCCAGTGTGATTCTTTTGCATATGGCTGTCTGGTTTATTGAAGAGAATATTCTTTCCCCATTGTATATTCTTGGCTCCTTTGTTGTAAGTTATAGGTTTATTTCTGGATTCTCTATTTTGTTCCATTAATCTATGTGTCTTTTTATGCCAGTAACATACATACTGTTTTAATTACTAGAGCTTTAGAATCTAGTTTGAAATTAGGGAGCATGACAGCTTGTAGCTTTGTTCTTTTTCAAGTTTGCTCTCTCTTTTTGTGGTTTGATTACTTTCTTTTGTGAAAAGGAATATTTATATTCTTTTCTCTATATTTTTCAGTATTACTGTAGGTTTTTGCTTTGTGGTTACCATGATGTTGCAGGAAGGGGGACACTTTCAGGGCCCAAAACTGGGTTCCCGTCTAACACTCAGAAATGAATTGTTTGAGGAGACACATGTGCTGACAAAGCAAGAGACTTTATTGGGAAAGGGCACCCGGGTGGAGAGCAGGAGGATAAGGGAACCCAGGAGAACAGCTCTGCCACATGGCTTGCAGTCTCAGGTTTACGGTGATGGGATTAGTTTCTGAGTAGTTTTTAGCCAATCATTCTAACTCAGAGTCCTTCCTGGTGGTGCATGCCTTGTTCAGCCAAGATGGATGCCAGAGAGGATTCTGGGAGGTGGTTGGCCATGTGGTATCTCCTTTTGACCTTTCCTGAACTCTTCCGGTTGGTGGTGGGTTGTTAGTTCCATGTTCCTTACCAGGACCTCCTGTCGTAAAACAGCTCATGCAGATGGTTACTGTGGTGCCTGGCCAGGGTGGGCGGTTTCAGTCAATGTGCTTCCCCTAACAATTCCCCATTGAGAGACTTCATACTCAAGATACTTCTTGGGAATTGGGGCAGATGTCTCTTTCTTCTGGCACTTCTTTCTGCTGTGCATGCATGGGTGTAGGCCTGCCTAGCAGAGCAGAAGTCTCTCTGCCTGATCTAAGTTGAGATCCTGAAACCAGCATTCACCCTTGTAATAACAGCAATTCAGTCTGAAACTGTTGGCCTTTCTCAGAGATGAAATAGACAGAGGCCAAACAGGAGACCTAACAGGATGGTCATCACTGGTCCTCAGAAACAGAAGGCAACATTTAGGGTGAGATCTGCAGGGTTTGTGACCTTTTTTTATTGGTTCATGGTGAGGCAACAGAGCTGTGCTCCAGGAATCTCGTGTTTAGTCTGAAGTTACCATCCTCCACCTGGGTGGGGGCTCCAGTTCAGCAGAAGAGCTCAAAGACATGGCTATGCCTTTTTTTTTTTTTGAGTAGGAACCAGGACCCTGTCTCAAGGCTGTACCATCATTTGATTGTTTCTCCTCCATTTCTGTATCCCCTCTCTCCCCTGATTAGCAATTGTTTGAACCCATCCTTTGGAATTCAGGGAAGGTGAAGGAGGCTGAATGAAGTCTATATCCTACAGACAAGAAATGGAGAACACAGAACAGATCTGTACTCCAGAGCCCCACAGAGTCCTGCTCAGCTTTAACTTAGGGAACTAGGCAACTATGAGTGTGGTGGTTTCCTGTCAAGTGGGGCATAGGACTGCCTCAGCTTGGAGAATAGACACTAAATTGGAAATATTCCTGAGTTCCAAGTCCTAGATTTGAGTCTTGTATTATTAAAATCTCAGTCCCTTGATCTGCCATTTTGGTGTAACAGACCTAATTAGAAGCAGTTGGAGGAGTGATAACTGGAATTTTAATAGACAAAATAAATCTCATTTCTTTTTAGAATAGGCCTGAAACCCAGTCTGGACCTGGCACTTTGGGGAGACTTGTAGCCAGGTAGCCAGTTGCCTAGTTTTATAAAAAGTAAGGTTGCAGTTACTAGCTTCCAGCAGACATTGTTTTGAGAATGGTGACATCCAAGCCTGACATGACTCAGAAAACTCAAATGTTTAGCAATACAAGGTCTAATCTGAAATTACACCATAGTATCACCTAGTTATTTCCCAGGATGTCTGAACCACAGCTACTCTATTTGGACTTTTAGTTGTAAAATTTTCTTTAATAACCAAAGCAGATGTCACTATTGGTGATGTCAGTGTTTCTCTAGGTATGAGAAGACACAAGAATTGGGACTCATAAAACTTCTCCTGAAAAGATCTAATTATCTACAGGCTTATTTGGCCAGTTTTTCCCGGAGCACAGAGCGCCTCATTCCTGATTTTCATCCTAAACTCCTTTCAGGGGAGTTGAATGTTAGCAGTTGCAGTGACCATGATTTAATCTTTGTAGATGTAGATGACAAGTGTCAGTTTTCAGTTGGCAGAGCCCCTTTTTTTGCTCATAAACGTGACCATGATTTTGAGGGGGGCATTTCATGACCATTTTATCCCATGGTGCTGAGAATATCCATTCTCAGGTTTGGCAAAGATTTTGTTGACAGGCCACTTAATATGGTGTTATTGGACTAGGCCATAAAACAGTATCCACAATTCTCTAGACCACCTGTCTTACTAGCCTCTTGGCCCAGGAAAAACATTGCCTCTTATTATTGCTTCTTCTCATATCTAGAGTTACACTGTTACCATCATTGATCTCATATGGAACTATATATTATTTTATCAGAGGCCTTAGTCACACATTTGGCAGTGTAAGAAACAGCAATTTTGTAAAGCAGGTGAAGTACAAATAACATAGCCAGCAGTATTAGTAAAGTCACAAGTAAAACTTAAGAGCTTCTGTTAGATGTAGCCCAGAATATCCCAGGTCATCTGACTTAGTCTATTCTGTGCGAGTCTTTATCTTCCAGGGAAATTATATATTGGCACTTTCTATAAGGCACATAGCCCAGTTTTGTGTTACTAGACTGATTATCCTTAGTATGATTTAGTTATTTCCAACATAGAGGAGACTTTAAACCTAAATTACCATAGCCTGGTGTTATCTATATAAATCCATCCCATAATTGTGGGAGATTTTTTCCTCCTTTGCTGAAATTTTGCTTGTTGCTCTGATTGAGCTTGAATAATAGAAGAAAACTCAAAATTTTGGCCAGATTCAGAGCAAGCAGTATTAATTGGCCCATGAGGGAATCCCATCCAGTAATATCAATCGTGACCTGAATATGAATATAATTTTTTAAAGTAAATTTTCTTAGAGCCAATCAGTTAGAACCTTGTAGTAGAGAAATTTATTGAGGTAACCCAGAACTAGACACATGTAATTGGCCACAAACCCAACAGTTGGATTGATTTCTAAAACTAGCATAGGATCAGGCCTATGATAGAAAAGCATTTGATTTATAGGCAAAGGTCTAAGAAGTCAAGAAAACATTATAAATGATCATACAAATCAGGCCCAGCATCTTGGGCAAGCTGTCTACCTCTGATGTCATTGTCTTCTCTTCCTGGTGTTGTCTGAGGATCATTTTAAGGTGAGATCAGGTCAGCTGTCTTCTCTATAGATCAGTCCAGTGTAGGGGCCTTTGGAAGTGGAAATTAATCTGAGTCAATTTCCCTTCAATTTCATTGTGCATGAGCTAGTTAAGAGTACCTATAGAAAAAGTCCTTCCACCCAAGTTGGAGACAGTCCCTTAAATCATATCTTTTTCCAGTTCTAGTTGCAGGTCATGAGGCATCTGATCTTCATCCAAAGACAGATTACTGAGATAAGCTTCGGAAACAAATGTAGGGTGTTCTTTGATAATTCAATTAAATTTTACATTAATATCACATAACAGCAAAGAACTATCCAAGAAATGAGTCTTCCTAGATGCAGACCTCCATTAACAAACTGGGATTTAACAATTATTGAAACATCTTTTTCTCCCTAAAATTACCCTCATTTTTATCAAATATAACCAATTAAGGTTAATTTATTTGCAAAAGAGTTCTGCTCTTACTAATTTTGGCCTGATGATTTATATAACCATAATTGATTATAGACTTCTGTGCTGAAACATTCATAGAATCTCAGATTGAACTTTTAAAATAAGACAGGCCTGGGAAACACACCAAAGGCTTATCACAGATTTCACCTAACAAATCTAGGTGACTTTCCTTTTTAAGTTCTCAGAAATTCCTTGAGATTTTTGTACCTGTTAGTGGGAGAACCTTCCTAACTCATTTGATAAACTTACTGGAAACCTAAGAGTTTCCAATTTTTGGAGGAGTCAGATAGAGAGAACATATAATTGCTTTGTTTATAACATAGAATTTTACCAGATTGTTGTTATATTAGTTTGAGAGGAAGGTTTTCCCTACTCTTGGAAAATATAAGATTCAAACCGGTAATTTTTCAGATAGAAACCATAAAAGTTATAAGCATATTTGCTGGTTCATTCAGTCTTTTTGTTAACTTTTGTGATGTCATCAGATTTCCATTAGAATACCAGGACATATCAAAATGTTACGAACTCCATATCATTTCTAGGATATCTATACTAGTAATAGTTACCATATATTATAACATGAGAGGATTTATTACTCATTTGATAATACTTTTCATGTAATTTAACCAACCAAATAAACACAATTAGCTTAATATCTCTCTTTAGGATGTTTCTAGGGGCCTTCTGAAGTATCCCAAAGTTAGCTAGAGGTCAAAGGAGCTTCAATAGAATTCAGTTTAGGAAGTTTTGTCAAAAAGATCATTTGAAAGGGTTTAGAACATTTAGTTAGATTTAGTCAATGTTGATGAGTGCATCATTTAGCTTGCTGATATGTCCAATGTGGGTAAACACTGAGGCTCCAGTCTTCTCGCCATCTTGGACCTAGTTGGCTCTAACCAGTTCTCCCATGGCTGTGTCATTCCTAACAAAATCCATTTAGCTAACTAGCTGTAATCCAATTTTAGAAAATCCTGACCGTTCATAACTCTTTTTAGTACTTTTTTTTTTTCTGAAAACACACTTCCTACTTTCCTCTAGTAACCAAGAACTAACTTTTATATTAGCACTTTAGATTGGTGAGCATGAATACCAGTGATAATTTCTAAAACCCTTGCTTTCTTAGAACATTTTAGGATGGCACCAAACATTGTTCTTTTGTAGTCCCAAATCTCTTTAGTTTTTCTATAAAAGGAAATTAGTGTTTAGTAGTAAATGTTTCAAAATCTTATTTTATTTGGAAATGACCTAACTATTCAATAGACTTCCAACATTTAGTTTAGCATAACCCTTAGACATGCAGGTTACCCTAATCTGGAGAGAATATTGTAGTCAGACATTTCTAAAGCATAATTATTCTTAATAGAGTTTATCTAAAAGCTCATATCTCATTTACATTTTTGTAGAAGTTTCTTCACTCAAGGTAATTTCCTTGTTGACAAACTTGTAACAGATATGATAATATTTAACATACATTAAACCATACATTAAACCATGAAAATATTCTACTTAATGTTAATTATTCTAAGGCATGTCTATATTAGATAGGTGAATACACAAACATTAATATCCGGTATTTAATTCTGAATATTTCCCAGTTCACATGAACCTAGAATTTATTGTTTAATTTAGAATTATTTGATTTGTTAGTGCTTACTTTTCTTTAGGCTTCCCTGGTGGCTCAGACGGTAAAGCGTCTGCCTGCAATGCAGCAGACCCGGGTTCGATTTCTTTAAGCCAGTTAAATAGAGTTCATTTACATATTAACCTAAAATATATTATCCAGAGACAAAGACATACCAAGACATATTTAGACAGACACAAAGCAAGATCTAGCTTCATTTTCTAAGCTTAGTCATGAATGAGATATTACAATATAAAATTTACTAGTTTATGAAAACAATTGGAATAAATAAAAATTTTAAAGGCTTTTCCTCAGTCTCATGAGTTAGAGATGGCCTAGATAAGTGTTTCTCAGAGCAAAGCCAGAGCCCTGGTCTCAAGGCACAGGGAACGAAAATCAAGTTCTAACAAAATGGCAGTGGGTCCAAGCCAAATGGTGGCCAGACAAAGCAAAATGGCCATCAAAAATCACAACACAGAACACAGAGTTAAGACACACACAGACCTGCCAGTCCTCACCAGACAGTCCCGTAAATACAAGAAGACAGTCTCTCAGAAAACCTATAGAGACACAGAACTTCAGATCCATGTACTAGCAGAGTAAATGAAAATATCTCAGATCTTCAAAGATTTCAAAGGGAGGAAAGGAAGCCAGGCTGGAAGAAGGAAGGGGAGGAGGCGGGAGAAGGGGACAAAAAGGGTGGCGTTACAGACGTCTCCTGCCACCTGCAGATACCCAGGCGTTATGGTACTTTACCCTGTGCCTCCAGAGAAGGGAAACTGGGACTCGGCCCTACCAGAAATCAGACCAGACCAGAACCAGAATTCGAGTTCTCTGCCAAGAGGAGGTGATCAATCTCCAGTCCTCAGCCCAGGCTGAGGCCCTTCGACCAGATTCCTACTTCTAGGACTGGGGGAGTAGAAAAAAGGGGGAAGATAGGAAGGGTTAAGGAGAGGAAAGAGAGAGGGCAGGAGAGAGGTCAATAGTCTCTTATTCCTTACCGATTGGGGCACTCTGGCCAGTTGTCCATGTCAGGAGGAGACCAAGTTCAAAAGGGTCCCCGTTGTGGCCACTGGGTCTGGTCCATTGGTGGGCAAGTTGGTCTGAATGGTCAGGATGTCAGTCTCAGTGAAGAAGAGTCCTGCCAGAGTCGCCGTTTGTTGCAGGAAGGGGGACCCCTTCCAAGGCTTGAAACTGGGGTCTTGTCTAACACTCAGAAATGAATTGTCTGAGCACATGTCAGTCATGTGCTGACAAAGCAAAAGACTTTATTGGGAAAGGGCGACTGAGTGGAGAGCAGGAGGGTAAGGGAAGCCAGGAGAACTGCTCTGCCACATGGCTCGCAGTCTCGGGTTTTATGGTGATGGAATTAGTTTCCAGGCAGTCTTGAGCTAATCATTCTGACTCAGAGTCCTTCCTGGTGGTGCACATCTTGTTCAGCCAAGATGGATGCCAGAGAGAAGGATTCTGGGAGGTCGCAGGACATGTAGTGTCTCCTTTTGACCTTTCCTGAACTCTTCCGGTTGGTGATGGGTTATTAGTTCCGTGTTCCTTACCAGGACCTCCTGTCGTAAACAGCTCCTGCAAATGATTACCGTGGTGCCTGGCCAGGGTGGGTGGTTTCAGCTAGTGTGTTTCCCCAACAATGAGGCTTAAGTATAACAACTTAATTTAAGTTCATAACAACTTAAGTTTGATCCCATTCCACAGATCAACAGTTTTACTTCCTTTTACATTTTATGTTTTTGATGTCACAGTTTATTCCTTTTTATCCTCTGCAACTTTTAAGTATCATAGTTACAGTTATTTTTACTACTTTTGTCTTTTAACATTTATATTAACTTTATCCGTAATTAACCCACTACCTTTACTATACATTTACCTTTCAAGTGAGATTTATTCTTTCTTAAGTATTCTTATTAGTGATTAGTTGCCTTTTCTTGTCAGCTTAAATAAATCTTCATAACCTTTCTTGTAACATTTAGTGGTGAGCAACTCTTTTAGTTTTTGGTAATCGGGAAACTCTTCATCTCTGCCTTCAACTCTGAATGATCACTTTACCAAGTAGGGAATTCCTAGTTGGAAGTGTTTTCTTTTAATATTAAATATATCATGCTACTCCATTCCAGCTGACCAAGTTTCTGCTGATAGTCTGTGGGGTTTTCTATGTATAAAACAAATTGTTTTTCTCTTGCTGCTTTTGAAGAGTGTCTCCTTTTTCTTTGACTTTTGACATTTTAATTGTAATGTGTGTCTTGTGTTTCTTTTTTTTAAAGCTTGTCATTTTTCTCCCTCTGGTGCCTTCCTTCAAGTACTTGAGGTTCTCTGGTTTTGCAACAACCAAGGGGCTTTCTTTTTTTCTCAAAAGTCCCCAAACATCCAAGATCTGCATCAGTACTCAGTGTTGGACATATATCCCACTTCTTTCCCTCCTCCTCCATCTATAGAGAAACCATGAATTGGACATTTACCCCCAGCTGGGCTGAGCTGTGCTCACTTGGGGAAGGTGGCACATGGGTGAGCAATAATGGATTCTCTAACTCATTTCAACGCAGCTTTGAGCATGCCTCAGGTGCTGCAACTTTTCAATTGGTTTCTTGAGTTCCCATAAAGGCTTTTGGACTCTATGTTGTTGTTAAGTCAGTGTCTCTGTGAGACAGCAAGGTCTGGGACTTCCTAGGTTGTCATCTTGCCCTACAGACAAACTTTTAAAAGAAATAATGCTGTGACAGTAGAAAGAAGGAAAATAGCTGGAAGCTATGAAGACAAGAGAGTATATTTTAAATGTAACAGGTACTGGTTTGTATCACACTCTGATGAGAATAAATAAGCTGTGATCAAAAGACTGATGATGCTTTGCGCTAGACATGAAGTTTTCAAATCTTCACGTGCATTAGGAACAAACTGCCAGCTTATTAAGACCCAGAGTGCTGAGCTCCATCCCAGAGTTTCGGATTTAGTAGGTCTGGGATGGGGCCTTAGAATCTGCATCTTTAATAGGTTCACAAATGATGGTGATGCAGCTGGTCTAGTGACTTCACTCCGAAGGCTACGACTCTGGAGAAAGAAGGGAACACCATCACTGAGAAAAACAGAGGAGCTTAGATGCAGAAAATGTGGATTTTCTCTCTCTTGGTTTTGCTGTCTTGAGAACATTGAGGGCTGATATTGGTCAATCAATGTCAGTCAGTCAACCAACCTAACTGGTAAGTTTAGTCACATGGTTATAGAGATGCTAGGATGAGTAGGGAGAGTCGTCACTCCACACATTTCTCCTTATTGTCTCTGTCACTGGTGTCTGTTCTCACGTCTTTCCCCGTAGATACAGAACACGGGGCATTTATGCATTTCCTACCGCCTCAGTTCACCCTCAGCCACAGATGCGCCTTTTTGTTTTGCTCAGAGTCCTCGCTTCTCTTTCACAGTGTTTCTCGGATGCCTCTGAAGTCCTGTTTTCTCCTCAGGTAGCAATTTGGAGCAGATGTAGTGATTTCTCTGACAGGATCACTGAGAGTTGAGAGGAACTCCAGGGACATGGATCTCATCAGCTTGTCAGTGGAGATTCCAGCACTGGCCGTGTTTTAATTTCTGTAGCAATTCACACATCAGGGAAACCAGGCCCCCAGTAAGCTCAGTGAAGCTCAAAGTTTCAAAAACATGGCAATAGCCCAAGGATTTTGACAGAAATGAATACTGCCTTCTCAATCCACCACAGGATGATTATGTTACACACACACACACATACACACACACACACACACAATAACTAAGCACAGTAACCTGTGATGTGCAAAGAAAAATGTCAAAATTTTCACACTTAAAAACTTATCAGGGGAAAGGTTTTTATAGATGAAAAATCAGCAACTTTTGGCTAAAAAAAAATAATCTCTCTATACAAGCTGCATCTGTCCAGGCGTCTGTCTTCTCTCGTCAGATCTGCTTGAGCTGAAATTCCCAATATGTTAAACTGAAATTCAAGTTCTTTCAGGGTCTGAGAGGATGGAATGTACCGAACACCCAAGCACAGTGAATTGAAGTGGAAATGAAAGGAAATCCATTTTGAAGACTTTTTCCCCTCCCTCTCCCCACTCTTTGATGTGAAGAAAGAAGCTCAGCTTCTCAGGTGGTGATAATGGAATTTCTTTTTCATTCAGATTCTTCATCCTATAATCCAACTGTGTCTTAATCCTTCCTACTTTCTTTATACTCTAGGGCTGAAGCCCCACATAGGGAAAACCAGCATTAGAAAGAGCAAAGCGAAACGAAGTGCCTCAGGTCAAAAAGAAAGCAAACAGAGAGCTGTGGGGTAAAGTGGGTAAGGAGAAAAAACAATAAAACCTTTCTCATAGGGCATCTCATTACTTCAACTCTTTTCTAAAGTATATCTCAAACTTTTTTATTTGCAAAAGAAAACGTAGTATAATAACAATTAATTATTGTACA